>JAUMHB010045651.1:0-38257 GCA_032359685.1 Pittosporum tobira
TGTTTTGTTACTTGTTAAAAAGAGAATATATATATATATATATATATATATATATATATATATATATATATTTTTGTTTGAATGTTTTTTTTATGTGTCATTCAATGTTTTTAATTGAATAGAAGTTTATAAGATTACATTATATTTAGTTTTAAAAAATAATGATTAAATTGTATGGATGTATTTCATTGTTCAACTTACTTGGAAGTAATTATCACAAATAAATGATGTATTAAATATTTATTATTGGTGACTCTTTAGCATTTTTTGTTCTAATAGGGAGTTAAATAAAAAATATATATATTGAGTTTTTTCAAATCATTGTGAGTCATGCATCTTAAAGTAATAAAACTGAGTCGACTCTTGGTATATGAACCAAAAAAATTATTTTAACAGGGAGATAGGCTCAGCTTTTTTCTATTCAAATAATATATTGATTTTTCTTAATTTAGAAATTTTATTTGTTGTAGTCAATATTTTAGAACATAGAAAATAATATAACAAGAATATTTTTTTTAAAAAAAAAAGGAACACAAAACTACATAAATAAATAAAAATACTAACATTTTTGTTGACTCAATATTTTTCTCTCTTCAAAAGTTATTTTTTATAATTTTCATACTTTATGTATTTTTTATGGACTTTATGTGTTATAGTCAATATTTTGAGACAGAAAGTAGTATAATAACAAAATAATTTAATTTATAAAAAGAAAAAGGAACACAAAACTACAAAAAAATTAAAAAAAAAAATTCTAACATTTTTGTTGACTCAACATTTTTCTCTCTCTAAAAATATTTTTTTTCCTAATTTACGAACTTTATGTACTTTAGTTAATATTTTGGGACAGAGAAAGTAGTATAATAAAAATAACATTTAATTAAAACAAACAAAAGAGACACAAACGGACAAAAGATGTTGAACCACGTCCATACACCGCTTAGCCATTTTTAAGTAAGAGTATAATATTTTTCTCTTTTCAAAAATATTTTTTCTTGATTTACGCATTTTTCTGTATTTTTTATGGACTTTATGTGTTATAGTCAATATTTTGAAACATAGAAAGTAGTATATTAACAAGAATATTTAATTTTTTTAAAAAAGAAAAAGGAACATAAAATTAAAAATAAATAAATACTAACATTTTTGTTGACTCAACATTTTTGTCTTTTTAAAAATATTTTTTTCCTTAATTTACAAATTTTACGTATTTTAATCAATATTTTGGAACAAAAAAAAGTAGTACAATAACAAGAACATTTGTAAATAGTAAAATAAAAGGGATATTTAACTATAAAAAAAAGAAACAGAAAACTATCCAAAAAAAAAGAAAAAGAAAAAAAAGAGACCACATTTGAAGAGAGAAAAAAAGACATAAACGGAAAAAAGACGCTGAAACACGTCCACACATCGCTTAACCATTTTTAAGTAAGAGTATAGAGATAGTCTGACTTGTTTATTTTTATTAATTTTAAAAAAATTATAAGTATAAGTTATATGGTCAATTTATGTTTAGAAATTAATCAATAATTATTTTTTTAAAACTCATATTATATTTTAATTAATAAATAAATTATAAATTATTCTATAACATATGTGTTAAACAAGCCCAGGGCATACATATGGAGTTTATTAGTCAAAATCAACTGTATTTTTACGAAACGGGACGCTATTGGATCAAATTGGCCAACATTATAATTCAAGAAACAAGACATGACTTATAATCGACGATGATGTAAACATTTGATTAATCTGTACAGTTGAAATTATAGACTTTTCCACTCCTACAATAATTGATTAAAATACATTACTCAATAAATTACAGCCTAATAATGCATTGCATTTTTTAATTAATTAAGGAAAATAATATTTTCGCAAAAATATAAACTAATATTTGCATAAACTACTCTACACAAATAGCAAGTGAGTTTCACTTACAACTGAGACAAGACTCGTGAAAATAGCATATCTCTAAATTGAAACACATGAATTAAAATTCAATTTCTATTCTTGTACAAGAAACAATTTCTATTCTGTCACTGTATTTCTAGGCAAGGCAGCAAAACACAGAGTCGCGTACATAATTGATAATTTTCTTGGACGATATTCTTTTCCTCTTCGAAATTCTATAATCCTAGTACGTACATAAAATTAAACGGTTTAGGTTCGAGTAGTGTTTACGTTGCTAAAAACTCGATTCAAACAATTAATGAGTATAACATAAGTATATTTAAAAGTTATTGATTACTCGGACCTTATCAATTAATTATTTTATTTTATTTTATTGATACTTAATATAATTCACTTGAAATTTTTTAATTATTTGGACTCGATTTGTATTTACGCTTAATTTGATAGTTAAATGAGTCTTAAACAAACTTCAATTTAAATTCGATAAATTATACAAGTCAAATTTGAACAAGTCATACTCAATTATATTTAGCTCGTTTACACCCCTACTCTTAGGATCATTTTACCTTAGGAATTCTTGAAAAAATCAAGGAGTTCATTCATTGGCTTGTTTGGTAGCTTGTTTGATAGCCCTTTTCAAATCGTGGTTTGCAGTTTAAGTATAACTTTAAATTTTTGTTAAAGTTGAATTTAACATACAAATTCAGTTTTTTTTAACTTAAATTTAATCTATCACAATTTACTAAATATGACATTTTATTATGTTTGAGTGTTATAAATTTCCAACACTACTATCAAACGTGCACTTAATAGGCCTGTCATCACGTGATTCATCATATCTCTGTCGTTAACAATAATAATATGCATACTTTTTCATATTTTATTTATTTTTGTACATTAATCCAAAAATTTTCTTGTTCCGAGGATAATGAAAGAAGATAATTATTCTTCTCCTTGTATTCTTCTCCATATACATATGGAGAACATTTAAGCCTTCCAATTATTTTTTTTCATGTGTTGGAAAATAATGGAATTAATATTATTTTTAGGAAAGATGTCTACTTTGTAACTTACATAATACCACATGTAAAATACATTTGTTATATATAAATGCTACTTGGAAGATATCATCAACATTCCTTATTGACCTTTCCGAAATATGGACTTTATCTATGCCATCTTCACCTTCTTAGTAGCTGCATCGCTACTACTTCTGACAACTTTCTCAGTTCTAATGTTAAAGATTTTCACCGGAAAATCAATCAAAAACCCTCAATACCCTCCAGTGGTAGGAACGGTATTTGGCCAGGTGTTTTACTTCAACAGACTCCATGACTACCTAGCAGAACTCAGTAAAAAACACCCTACTTTTCGGCTTCTTGCTCCAGATCAAAGTGAATTATACACGACAGACGTACGAAACATCGAACATATACTTAAGACAAATTTTGATAAGTACTCCAAAGGTCAATATAATCAAGATATAGTGACAGACCTGTTTGGCCAAGGGATTTTTGCTGTGGATGGTGTTAAGTGGCGGCAGCAAAGGAAGCTTGCAAGTTATGAATTCTCGACGAGGGTCTTGAGAGACTTCAGCTGTACCGTATTCAGACAAAACGCAGCGAAATTGGTTAGAACTGTTTGTGAATTTTCAAAAGTCAATACAATCTTCGATATACAAGTAAGTGATCTTAAACTAATGTTTACACGAGAATTCATATGAAAGTAAATCTAGCCTGGTGACAATTAAAGACGTTCATGAGATTTTGCAGGACTTGCTAATGAGATGTACCTTGGATTCCATATTCAAAGTTGGATTTGGAGTGGATTTGAATTGCCTGGAAGGATCAAACGAAAATGGGAGTGCATTCATCAAGGCCTTCGATGATTCAAATGCACTAATATATTGGCGCTATGTAGATCCAACTTGGCAGCTCAAGAGGCTTCTTAATATTGGCTCTGAAGCTGCCCTTAAGAGGAATATCAAAATTATTTTCAATTTTGTGCACGACTTAATAGTCATCAAGAAAAGGGAACTGCTAGAAATCCAACAAAATACTGTAAGAAAATAGTACTGTCGTAGTTTTGATTTACGAATTCAAGAATTATACTGTATATTGCTAGAAATGCAACAAAAGTATCACAATTTCCTATTTTTCTATATTGATGAAATTTGTTTGCAATATTTGGATATATATACTTAGGCTTAAAAGTATTTTTGACCTTGTGTCTTTATCACTTTTAGACATTGAACCCTGAAAAAAAAACTTTTTGAAATCGAACCTCAATGTTCGTACATTTTTTGAAATTAAACATTTTGACGAGTTCAATTTCAATTTTGGCCGTAATATTCAAATTTTTCCGACGATAGCAAATTTTTAAAGGGGCATTAAGTGATGTGAAACTATATTTTTACCCTTCTTCTGGCCAAAATTGAAATTGAACTCGTCGGAAGGTTTAATTTCAAAACATGTACGAACATTGAGGTTCAATTTTAAAAAGTTTTTTTTTTCAAGGTTCAATGTCTAAAAGTGATAACAACACAGGGTCAAAAATACCTTTAAACCATATACTTATTAATTTTTTTTCAAAATTTCTAGAATGACAAAGAGGACATACTTTCCAGATTTCTTGTCGAGAGCAAGAAGGATCCAGAGACGATGAGTGGTCAATATCTAAGGGATATAATTCTGAATTTTATAATTGCTGGTAAAGATACTACAGCAAATACACTTTCATGGTTTTTCTATATGCTTTGCAAGAATCCACTTATACAGGAGAAAATAGCCCAAGAAATTAGAGAAGTTACAGGGATTCAGGGGAAAGAAGCAAACGTCGATAATTTCGTGGAAAATATATCTGATGACATACTAGAGAAAGTGCAGTACCTTCATGCAGCATTGACCGAGACCTTGAGGCTATACCCTGCAGTCCCAGTGGTAAGTTATCCCTGAAACCAAACAACATAGGAAATAACTTTACCTTAAATTTTATGATTTCTTACAAGTGAAACTGTTCTCTATTTTGTTCCATAAGGATGGACGGTGTGCGGACGCTGATGACACACTTCCTGATGGTTACAAATTGAAAAAGGGGGATGGTGTATACTACATGTCATACGCAATGGGAAGGATGCATTACATATGGGGGGATGATGCTGAGGAATTTCGACCTGAAAGATGGCTCAATAATGGGATTTTCCAACCTGAATCACCATTCAAATTTATAGCATTTCATGTATGGGAAATATAACAAAGATTAATTGCTTAATTATTGCCTATATACATGACTAACAAGAATTTCAAAAATTTTCTGGTGGGGTCATGATTTTGCAGGCTGGACCGCGAATTTGTCTAGGGAAGGATTTTGCTTATCGCCAAATGAAGATAGTATCTATTGCCCTTCTCAACTTTTGTCGGTTCAAACTAGCCGATGACACCAAAAACGTGACTTACAGGACCATGTTTACACTCCACGTCAATGGAGGCCTTCATCTTCGTGCAATTCCAAGGCCAGCGTAGATTAAGGAGTAAGGTCCTTTAGAACCATAACACTACAGAAATAAATCTGACAGTCTTTTTGCTGGAGTCGGGTACAATTGATTTGTGTTGTCACTTTTTTATTTTTTATTTTTGATAACGGTGAATCCATAGTAGTTATTCTTAAGGTGTGCACAGAGTGCAATACCATATCAACCACGCACACCATGTAATCTCTTAGTAAATTATGTGTGAGTACCCCTAAGAATTTCATTGTCTGTAGAGTTTCGAACCCAAGACCTATGCCAATTTTTATCTTGATTTAAATCTAAAATTCCAAAAAAAAAAAAAAAGTATAACATCGGAAAATCAAATGTGCTAAAGTGATCTAAAGTTAAGTTACTGCAGCAAATTGTGAAAGTAAACAAGACATATACACTTTCTTACATGAAAATTATAGCAGCAAGTCGTACTATTGTTTGTGGAAGACAAAAATAGTAAAACATAATTTACTACTAAATCCCAAGATACTTTATTTCGAAATCTAAATAGAGTTAGTATTCATATTTTTAAATGGTCCATTCCATAAAATTCAAAATAAGACCAATGAAAATATGAAATGGGACATCTTCCCCCCCAGAATAAGATTGGGAAGGAATTTGTCTTTTTATATAGATACATATATGATTAGTTCATTTGATGCATTTATTATTCCTATATTATATGCTTTTATTATTATTAATAGGTTAATTAATTAATTTTTTTTTATAGATATTAATAATTTGATACAATAAATAATATATTTTAGTAAATAAGATAATTTTAGTGGTCCAAATTAATTAAAAAAATCCAATTAAAAAAATTAAAAATTTTAAATTCAAGTCCAAATCCAATAAAAAAGACAACCCTAATTTTCTATTGCAATATTACTCATTCGGAGGGAGGCGCACAGTCCTAGTCATTTTTTTAGGGTTTTATTTTCTTTTTCTTTTTGTACAGTGGCACATACAAGAGTAGAGGCGGCTGCCTGGGGCTTCTTTCTTTCTCTCAGTGTATCTGGAGCAACTACTCCCTCCGTCCGAAAAAGAATAAACATTGATTTATTATTTTGAACAAAATAATGAGTTAAGGTTCATTCTTTTCAAAATGATGAGTTAAAGCTCATTTTTTTTCGGACAGAAGGAGTATATTATTATTTCAGTTTTTTTCTTCTTCTCATGTGTTGAACTACAGACATGTTTGTTTCAATTTATTAAAATTAATTATAATTTATTTTTAAAAGTTAATTATTTTAAAATTATTTATTTTTATTAATTTGAATAAAATTATAAGTTAAGTATAACATATACTGTCAATTTATTTGAAAAAATGGGTCAATATGTGTTTTTTTCAACTTATAGCTTATTTTAGTTATAAAATAAAATTTAAACTGTTTTGAAATAAGTTGTGTCAAACATGCCTCAAGTTTAATTAGTCATTTTAGTTTATATTATTCTTTAGTATTAGCAAAATTAGTGTTTGTTCCAAAATTGATTTAATGACAATTTAAATTGTTCGTCTAGAATGATGTTAAAATTAAATAAAATTATGACAAATATTGTTTCTTTAATTGTTTTGGTTTCATATTTTATTTTGGAACGCTTTGGTTTATGATTATTTGGTAATTTTTATATTAATAAAGAGATTTTGATAGACTGTTATTAGACTTTAACATTTCATATTTTATGTTTGTACTATTAAAGTTTTGACAAGATATTGTTAGTAAATGATAAAGATTTTCTTGTCTATATTTGCAAAATTTGATATAAAGATTATTATTTTGAAGAAAGAAAGATAAAACTTAAAGATAAATTATTATTTGTTATAAACGTTGTTTAGTGAATTCTGATTTATAGACGGGTTATTTATTATTAATTTTTATCTTTTATTAATTAGTTATAGTTTAAGTAAGAAGGAAAAAGGAAAATGGCAAAAAGAAAAAATCTGATGGGATTTGCAAAAAGAAAAAAGATATATTTAATTAATATGTGAGGCCACATGTTAGAAAAAAAAAATATCATGTTACAAGGGTTAAAAATATATTTTACAATTTTAAATTTACTAAAAAAATAAAGTTGTAATTTTTTTTTGAGACGTCCAAGAAGAGTTCAAATTTGTTGTTTTAAATCTAATCCAATGGTTTTGTATTATACTTTAAGTTTATTAAATGTAAAAAATAAAAATAAACTTTATATGACTTAAATATAATATAACCATTAAATTAGATTTGGGACATCAAATTTGAACTCATCCAAAAAAATTAAATATTATAATATTAATAAAATAAAAAAATACTAAAAAATCTAAAAAATAATCAAGTTTATGTGATGTGTCCACCGAAATGACGTGGAACAAGGTCTATGGCTGTAAAGAATTCTATATCTACACTCGAGATTTGTTTGTAATAGAAAATTGAATTTTTTTTTTTTTTTTGTTTGTGTATTAAAAGGAAAAGAAAATATGATATATTATCATTTTACACTTTAGGTTCTGTTTGTAAATTTGGATTAAAAAAAAAAAAAACAAAAAATTAATTAAAGCAAGAAATATCATAAATAAATAATATTTTTTTATTTTTATTTATATATTTAAATATTTAAATATTATATTTTTAATACCTATTTATTTTTAAAATAAATAGATAGTATTTTTATTTAAAATATAATTTTAATACCTATTAATATATAAATAAATAATATTTTATTTAAAAATATAATTTTAAATAAATAATATATTTTATTTATATTTTATATTTAAATATTATATTTTTGTGATATTAAAAAATAAAAAATATTTTAAATATTACAAACAATACATTAATAAACAGTAATATTTTCTTGCAAAATCTGGCCAGAAAACTCATCCAAGAAAATGAGTCTCTTTTTCTTCTCCTTTATTTTCTTTTTTGTTTTCTTCTAAACTTACTAACAAAAAAAATAATAATTTTCTACTTTTTTTTTTTTAATTTTTTTTTAATGTGGAAAACTAACTCACAAACAAGCTGTCAAGATCCAGGCAGATCTAGATATTTATTCTTCCTTTTCAATTACAAAGAAAAAATAAATCTACGTGTTGTTACATGATTCGGTAATGAAATGATTGTCTGTTTCATCTCTTTGTCAGAACTATAAATACCTTCTTCAATTACGACTTTTGTACACCACAAATTTGATCTGACAAATTATTTTTTTGACACCACAAATTAACCTTAATTTAAATAAATGCATATATATAAATTTCACGCAATTTTTCACAATATACCTCAAAATATATATTAGCATTATTATTTATAATGATTTAAATATGTTTATAGCTAATTCACGGTATTAGATCAACTCTACAAAAAAATTGAATTGTGAAATGTATTGTAACCATTAAATCTTGATAGATTTTAACTGTTAAAAATGTAATAAAAATTGTATATGTTCATTTAATGATTAAAAAAATGTCAAATTATTTTTATTTTTAAAATAATAATACAATTTAATATTTCAAATAAAATAATAAATTTTGATTTAAATTATATTATCAAAGAATATATATTTCGTGTTGTAATGTGTGAAATTACATAAAATATGTAATGGAGAAGAATTAAGTCCTATTTTTCTTGGTTTATGTCTTTATGATATTCAACCATAGTTCTTATTTTTTTTCATGTTTACTAAAGGTGTGTGTGTTAGCTTGTGTTAATTTAACTAAAAATTTTGAGGATTCAAATTCAATTGTGTTAAATTTTGAAAAGAAAAACTTTATGGCCTATATAATCTTATTTGTCTTAATTTTTTTTATATATTTAATAAAGGTGTATGTCTTATTTTCAAACACGTACTCATATTAATTTAATTAAAAATTTTAAATTTAAATTTTAAAAATATAATTATATTAAATTATAAGAAAGAGAACTTTATCGTTCTATCCGACTCGACGTGCGTGTGCGTGTGCGTGTGCGTGTTATATATATAGGGATGATCTGGATCAACCCTTCTCCTGAGTCCCGACTTCCTTAGAGATGGACTTTGTATTTGCCATCTTCACCGTTTTAGTAGCTATACTACTACTCTTTCTCATAACCTACTCAACTCTAATACTAAGAATCTTCGCCAGAAAATCAATCAGAAACCCAAAATACCCTCCGGTTGCCGGAACTGTGTTTAGTCTGTTGTTTCATTTCAATGGGCTATATGACTACCTAACAGAAGTTGCTAAACAACACCATACTTTCCGGCTTCTTGCTCCAGATCAAAGTGAGATATATACAACTGATACACGGAACATAGAACACGTACTTAAGTCCAACTTTGATAAGTATGCGAAAGGCCAGTATATGCAGGGTAAAGTAACAGACCTGTTTGGTCAAGGAATCTTTGTTGTTGATGGTGTTAACTGGCGGCAACAAAGGAAGCTTGCTAGTTTTGAGTTTTCAACAAGGGTGCTGAGGGACTTCAGCTGCACAATATTCAGAATAAACTCAGGAAAATTGGTTAGAATTGTTTCCCATATTTCTATGGCGAACAAAATCTTCGATATTCAAGTAAGCAATGTGAAACTCATTACTTTTATATGAAATTCCATAAGAAAGTTAGGCAGTCAAAGGTATGTTCAATTGAATTATTGTGGCCTTTAAAGATCTGCCTTAAATTGTGTAGGAGTTGCTAATGAAATTTACTATAGATTCCATATTCAAAGTTGGGTTTGGAGTGGATTTAAGTTGTCTGGACGGATCAAACAAAGATGGAATCAAATTTATCAAGGCCTTTGATGATTCAACATCATTAATATATTGGCGCTATATAGATCCAACTTGGAAGCTGCAGAGGTTTCTTAACATTGGCTACGAAGCTTCCCTCAAGAAAAACACCAAATTCATCTACGATTTTGTGCATGAAGTAATCAGTAGAAAGAGGAAACAGATTGAAATGCAGCAAAAATATGTGAGTGGCACAATAGCTATTGCTAACATATAGTACTTATTAGAATTAACTTTTCATTTTTTTCCTTTTTAATCAAGAAAAACTTTTCCATGTTTTCTAGAATGACAACGAGGATATACTGTCAAGGTTTCTGGTGGGGAGCAAGACGGATCCAGAGAAGATGAATGATCAATATTTGAGGGATATAATTCTGAGTTTTATCCTTGCTGGCAAAGATACTACCGGGAATACGCTATCATGGTTTTTCTACATGCTTTGCCAGAATCCACTGATCCCGGAAAAAATTGCAGAAGAAATTAGAGAACTTATTGGCAATCGGGGGAATGAAACAAGCACTGATGATTTTGTGGAAGAAATAACTGATGAAATACTTGAGAAAATGCATTACCTTCATGCAGCATTGACGGAGACCTTGAGGCTCTACCCTGCAGTCCCCGTGGTAAATGACAAAAAGAAATTTACCCTTCACAAATTTTTAGTTTTTTACCGCTTTACTATTGTTAATGTTATTTATTGTATTACGCCTTCAAGGATGGGAGGTGTGCAGAAGCAGATGACATTCTTCCAGATGGCTTTAGAGTTACAAAGGGGGACAACATATACTACATAGCATATGCAATGGGCAGGATGACACACATATGGGGACACGACGCCGAGGACTTCCGGCCTGAAAGATGGCTCAACAATGGGATTTTCCAACCTGAATCACCATTCAAATTTATATCATTTCATGTATTGGAAAAACACCTTCTAGCAATATTTTATTTTTTTTTTGTTTTATTTGCATATTTACATAATCAATTAGATTTTCTAACGGTTTTTTGTGGTTGGATGATATGTAGGCTGGACCACGAATTTGTCTAGGGAAAGATTTTGCTTATCGGCAAATGAAGATAGTGTCAATAGCACTTCTCCGCTTTTTTCGGTTCAAACTAGCGGATGAAATGAAACCAGTGACTTATAAACCAATGTTTACGCTCCACGTAGATGGAGGTCTTCATCTTCTTGCAGTTCAGCGGCCAGGTCAGATAAACTTTCAGGTGTAATAAGAATCAAGGTTTAGTTCAGGAACAGCAGTTTTACAGGACCTTTCCAATGGAATTAGCTAGTTAGCATGACCTTGATCCATGTACTCTGTGAATAAAGCAGGAGCAACGTTAGCTTTGCGATGTAAGGTGAAATGGTTGGATATGTCAATATGAGATCAAGGAACAACATAGAATGATTTTTTAAACAAAGTTCTATCAAACTGCAAGGATCCCGTCTGTACAACACAAATCAGAAAGTTATTTCTCCCTGTTGTCACATAAGAAAATGTATTCATTTTCGTTATAGATTTCAGTTAGGGATGTACGGAGTATAATATCCCTGTGATCTAAACTACGAATGTGTGTGAATCCAAGCATAACAGCTGTTCAAGTCTACAAGTGTTTTCGTTATGTTTTCCGCAATTCCTAGACATTTTTTTTTGTATTTTTATCCGTATATGTTGTTTTTCCATAAAAAAATTAGTCGTCGTGGAGCTGGAGGATGAATTATTACTCAGAAAAAATTCCTAAAATAGAGCTAGTAATACAAAATGGTTTCAAACTGAATTCACTTGCATATCCACAACACAAGCGCATAAAAAGAATGAAAAAATAAGGATACTCGACAGACTTGAATGCGCTATTTGATGCAAATTTATAAATTGATAGAAGCTAAGCTGCCCCATTCATGTACAGAACATTAGACAGTAACAAAAGGTATGGTCATCTTTCTCCAATCTCATCCTTAATCTCGAGTACTTTGTTAAGGATGTAGAGATATTACAGTCATTTCCAGTAATCATGTGCTACAGCGATACAAGCCTATAATGATTGGGATGGAAGTCCGGGTTGAGGGAGGTGGATCCCGGGCCTTGATGTCCAGCCTCTCTGATTCCTGTAGGCATCAACTGCCTCCAACCGAAGCCTCTCTTTTGAAGCATCTTGGCCCGACTTCTTTTCCTTCGCGACGCCAAAAGCAACTTGGGCTGACTTCGTTCCCTTCATGACACCTAAAACTTCTTGAGCCGACTTCTTTCCCTTCATGACACAAAACATCCAAATAAAATAGAGTATCAATTATCTGTTCCACGAAAAGAGTCCCATTTGTCAATTCTTTTTGTTCCACAATAGGAGTCCAAATGGGGGTGGGTGTTTGTGTTATTGCTGACAAATGTTAATTAATGATATACTCAAAGTTGAGGATACCTTTGGAACAGTGACCAACTTTGGGGGAGCTTTGACAACATCTCCAAATCTGATCTCTTCACATCCAGGGAAGTCTAGATCCTCGTCTGCCTTGCCCTTCTTGTGTTTCTTTTTCATTTCTTGGAGACGCCTGCACAAAATTCAATTTTACTAATACTGATTAGTCCAATCCATTTGTCAGACGCCTAGTAGGACAAGCCCCTTTATTTTACAGTATATAGTTCAATAGCAAGGGCCAAACGACCCCTGGACTTTAGGTGACTAACGATCGGCTGCAATGGGCATTTTCATAGTTTGACAAGCTAGTCAGGAATTGAGATTGAATTTCGAAGGATATGACATCCAATGATGATACGAAGAAACCCAATGCCAGGAGGGGTGTACTCCCTTTTAATTATCAAAAACCCATAGATGGTTAATTAATGTCTGATTAGAAGTTACTTATTAATACATTAACTTAGATTACATAAGTGAGACACAAAATCATTAAATGACTTTTAAGAATTCAAAGTTCACAAATCAATTGTGGAGAAGTAGCCACACGCATGCGGAGAGATAGAGAGAAAGAATTACTTTTTCTTACGCTCCTTTCTTTTTGAACCAACACCACTTAGTTCCCCTGCCTCAAACCGAAGGTCATCTACTGTTTTCCTTTTCCTCTTTTTCTTTTTCTTTTCGTGCATGCTATCTTCCTCAATCTCATCATAACCTTTCCTCTTCACGCCGGAGTTACTGAAGTCTAATTTCTCCTCCGAACAAAGTTTCTGAAAATACACTCAGAATATGATAATCATAATAATACGAAATTAAGAATTTATTGATCTTAATTTTGCTTCTCAAACATTTCAGAGAAGTTTTTTTTTGTTTTTTGTTTTTTTTCTGATGAGTCATTTCATAAATGATTATATAACCAACAACAAGAACTCCTTCCAACCAAAAAAGGGGAAAACTTTACATTCATGTCTTTACATTGTTTTCATATCAAAATCACAACTCAATCCAAAATTTCAGATCTCCTCCGCAACTAATTTCTAAAATGTCCAATTAATCTAGGACTCAACAACCACCTTAACAAATCAAGGTACGTACCAATACCTATAACAGGTAGAAAGATAGAGACTGAAACAAATAACTCTCCCACACCGTGTCTTAACCAGAGGGAATAGTTGAGATCTTCGTGGTATAGTCCATGTAATCACCGCAGGATAAGTACATATTTATACTTGAAACTTTAAGAGGCCTCTAATCCCAAGTAAGTACACAGTAATGACTACCAGAAAATTTTGAAAAACAGAAATATTCAAGCAATACCTTAAGTTTCACAAATGGTGAAGATGGACATCTTACCTTTTCAACTCTATCACCACAACCTCCACTATTCCCTTTATTCTTCGGTGCACTATCCCCTGACACTTCTGCCGATCCTATAACATCATAAGAAACACGAATTCAAATAACAACCCCCCAAAAAATACTAACAAACTCATTTTACTGCCCTCAATTCCACGTATTTGCAAAGAAACAGAGATCTGTTATCACCAGAAACAAAGATTATATACTTGGTGGAAAATGCATAACCAGTTAACCACTATTCAATAATATTAAGCTAACCATAAGTTAAGCAACTACTCTCTCTGTCTCATAAAAACTGCACTTATTTGACTCTTCATGTATTAGACCACTTCCAGAACTAATAATAAAGCATATATTTATTTAAATTTCCAAACTCTGGAATTGAAATCATATTAAGTTCGAGGCTGTGGATACAATATAATGTCTCCCTCAGCATTTTTAACAAAACAATGTCGTTTTATTAAAGATGTCTGACAAAGCGGCGGCATTTTGTTAAACATATTTAGTAGCCAGCATGATAATTCAATTCTAAAAATGATCCAGTTGACTTGAAAAGTCAAATTAGGACATAAGATAAGCAACTAAAAATATGAACACCTACAATTGAGCGTATATACGCGCGCGCGCGCAAACACACATATAGAGAGAAAGAGAGACCTGGTTGGGGGAAACGGGAGAAGTTGATGATTTGGCGAAGTTTGGAGGGGAGAGCTTCGACGGAGGAAGCGACAGGTGGAGGAGGAAGACGGCTGTGGCCTCCATGAGCTGCTCTGTAATTCTTCTCTCTCCTTTTCCTTCCTTTCCCTCCCATCTCTCTCTCTCTCTCTGTCTCTGTCTGTCTCTCTCTTTTCCCTAACCACACCAGACACTGCCAAGCTACGGCGAGTGTTTAACAGCTAAACCCTCTTCGACAACTCAGAACAACCGGAACCGGGCCTAACCCCTATTGGCCCAGAGTCAACACAATTCATGCAATTACTATCTGGTTCTGGGCCTAAGTGTGTCACCTAGATTTTGATGTCAGCCCAAGCCCAAAACCATGCTTATAGCGGCCTGTTTGGGACAACTCAAAACTGGTCCAACTGAGTATGCCACATGTCAGCAAAATTATTGCATTTAGTTTCTGGTTCTGGACCTGAGCATGCCACATAACTTTAAGGTCCGACCGTGTTGTTTTGGAGTCAGATGCTCGTGCGGTTCTTAAATTGCTAAGTTGCTAGTGTGTTGTTATCAGTGTTTTAAAAATTCACAATCGGACTTAAGCAGTAGGAGCGTATTAAACGATCATAATTGTATACTAATTGAATATAAATAATAATTAATTAATTTTATATATTTAATTAATTAAAAAAAATTAAATTCATAGTAATATGAATTCACATGAATATAAAAGAAAATATTTTTTGTAATTAGTAATATTTTAAATTTTTAGAAATCATCACAATTGTATTAGCTATAACCAAATAAATTCATATAATTTTATGTTTAATTGCATTATAAGTCAATTTCTAAAAGTCAATAAGCCGCTTATATTTCGAAACATATCAATTATATTACAACTGGCTTGCTTGTTTCATATTATTAAAATTGATTATAACTTATTTTTAAAAGTTAATTAGCTTAAAATTAATTATTTTTATTAATTTTAAAAAAAATATAGGTTAAATATAACATATATTGTCAATTTATTTGAAAAAATTGATTAATAAGTATTTTTTTTCAACTTATAGTTTATTATAGTTATAAAATAAATTTTAACATATTCCGAAATAAATTGTGTCTAACATGCCCAATAACAATTCATTGCAAATAAGTACTTATATTCTGTACTTTTCAATTTTCTTTCAAACGGATATGAAAATAATTCGTAAACTTTCCAATCTTTTTGCAAGCTTAAATTATTTTCTCGACTAACTCTTAAGGTTATAATTTATCTTTTACAAAATAAACTAATAATCTGTTTATCACACAAAAACAATAAAATAAACTAATAATCTGTAACAAATTATTATCAAAAGTAAGAATTAGAGAAACAGGATGAGTCGTGTAAACGTGGGACCCAACCCATGTGTCCCCGCAAGTTTCGAGTTTAATTTATGATTGTTCGGTGAAAAATTCAATTTCAATTCAATTCAAAAATTAACGAATAAAATATGAGTATATTTTAAAATTTAATTAATTATTCGAATTTTATTAAAATATTTTTTCACTGGAAAATTTTAAATTTAACTTAATAACTTAACCAATCATAAATAAATTTTATTTCAAACTCAATAAATTATAAAATAAAATTTAAACCAATTATATTTCATTAAATTCCATTTATTTTCACATCGGATATAGAAATCAAAGTGCACAACAGCACTGCAATTTCCGACTCCACACGTTTCGTCCAACTGCTCCATTTAGTCTAATTTTATTGTAACGTTTCATCTTTTACAAATTTTAATTAATACTATATAAGTATTTAATTAAAAAAAATAAGTTACTTTTATAATATTATAAATTTAAATAATTAAATTGATAAATTATAATATTATAATATTATAATATTAATTAAAATAATTATAAAAAGTGTTGACTTATAATATTAGAGTATTAGTTAAAAAATAATAAATTATGTTTAATTTTTTAATTAATTTTTTAAAAATAAAAATAGTATTAGAACGATTAAAAGTAAAAATGTTACAACTAGTCAACTAGATATGAGAGATGGAGGGAGCCGTTCGTTTAATTAAATTCTACACTCCTCTATATGATCTCAGTACCTTCACGAAATAATACACCCGGCTCTTAATTTAGTAGATCACTCAGATTTGAAAGCAAGAATCTTCTTAGTAACATAGCCATGGAAATGAAGAAGGCCATGGCTCCCCTAACTTCAACAATCTCCGTCTTCCTCGTCATCATTGCCTCCGCATCCCAACCTGTCGCCGCCGTGTACACCAATCACACCGTCGGTGGCCCCTCCGGGTGGTTCTTCAGCACCGCCACCAACACTACCTCCACCAATTTCTCCAGTTGGGCCGCTAATCAAACTTTCAATCTCGGTGACTTTCTCAGTAAGTTCTCAATCTCATTAATCATTTTAGCTGAGATATGTGTTTAAAAGTGAAATTCTTGAGAAATCAATTTACAAGATTAGAGATTTAGACTATCCAAATTGCTTCTCTTCATTTGATTTGTGTAGTTTTCAAGACGAGCACCAACCAAAGTGTGATCCAAACCTACAACGAAACAACCTACCGTAGCTGCACCATCGACGATTCCGAAGACGACGATACCTTCGTATACACCACCGGCAACAGCAAGTTCGAGAATCCGTTGACCGTTGCGATCCCGTTGACCATCGAAGGTCCCAACTACTACTTCTCCGACGTCGACGACGGCATTCAGTGTGTGCAAGGCATGGCGTTCGAGATCGATGTGAATCACGGCAGCGGCCTCCCGCCGAATCTCAACCAGCCTCCGCCTCCACCCTACGTGGAGCCTCCGTCCTCCGGCGAAGACAGCCCGTCGCCGCCGGTCACAATTATTAAACCGGCGCCTAATGACAGTGGAGTGAGCCGCGGTGCTCACGTGCATTGGGTGGTCCTTCATGTTCTGTTATGTGGAGTGACGTGGGTTCTGAGATGATCAAAAAATTTTGGTAAAGCTGAAACGGCATATTGGAAATTGACACAGAGGGAGTGAAATGGAATTAGGCACTGTTTGGTTACACGGATGGGTTTAACTTTTCTTAGATGACTTTCTTTCTTTCTTGGATCTTTTAAGCCTCAGGCGATATAAAAATTTACACACTCACTCGTTCTTGCATTTGTAATATTTTAAAACTCAAATTTAAAATTAATTTATTTTATTTTTATTTTTATTGGTGTGAAAATTAATATTGTGATATAATTTATTTGTCTTAAAAATAATGTTACAATTACATATTTTTTATAAATTTAAAAATATAAGAGAAAAAATTTAAATTTTACATAAATAATCAATAACCATGTCCAAATCAGATGATTGATTTTGGAGAAAAACATAAAATAAAATTCAGAAAATTATTAAAAATATATATGCATTTTTATTTAATCACTTAAATTTTAAAATAATATAAATGATTATTAAAAATATTAAAATAAAATAAAATAATTATTTTTTTAACAATTCGTTACTTAAAATATAAAAAAATATTTGTGTCCCTCAATTAAAATGTAAAAATTCAACACATTAATTTCAATATGACATTCAAATTCAATCTTAAATTTAATTTGCCCAATCTATTCTCAAACATCTCACTCTCAAATTCTTTTTCGCATTTCATCCTCTCAATCTCACTTTTTCTCTCCCACTAACCCCCTCATTTCCCCCTCTATAAGCTCCTAAATATACTCTCAATCTAACAAAAAAAAACAACCAAATTAGAAGGCAAACCATTGTTTAGATCCAAAGATTGAAGCTTTGTGAGCTAGCTCAGATCCAAAGATTGAAGTTTTGTGAGATAAGTTTAATAGTACGAAGAGGTTTTTATCAGTATGCCCTCTAAACCTTTCCTCCCAATCTTTTACTTCATTTTTCACCCTCAATTGTTGAAAGTCAAACTGCCCATGTTAATTCAAAGACAATACTTTCTTAACCCCCTTTGACCCTCACAAAAACCTCAAATAGATCATGTCTAAGAACGGCTTCATACCCATTAGACAGATAAATAATAGATGAATCTTGCTTTGGAATCACCCTCTGCAACTAAAGCTTCTTATTCAAGAACTCGTGTTCAATAATATCAGGGACTTCTAACCTCTTTTTCGGAGGATACAAGCTTGGGTCTTCGTCAATCTTGAGCCTCAATATCCCATCTTGATACATAGACAAAGAAAGAATCAATGGCTTAACTGGGTCTTCATGATTGTATTGAGTTTCTTGATTTTCTTGACCTTCTTCAATTGGATTTTCTTCTTTTTCGTGATTTTGCTGTGATGGGTATTTTGGAAGGAGTTTGGCAGTGAGATCTCCATCATCGATGGTGACAACAATAGCAATGGGGGAGCAAGAACCTGGTTTGCGGGATCGAGCTCGTTTGCAAAATGGTGTTTGGTTGTAGTTTCTGAATTCGTCTCTGTTCTAGAATGAAAGAGAATATGGATGGTTAGTGTTTTAAGGATAGTAGAGTTAATATTTTTATTTTGAATTTTTTTTATGTGTATTTTGTGAATAACAGTTATACAAAGTTATAATTAATATAAAAATTAAAAGTCTCATTTTATCTTCATACTTTAGGTCATTATCAGTATTATTTTAAAATTTAGGTGATTAAATGAGAATATATGTATATTTCAAATAATTTTATGAATTTTATTTAAAAACATATCATAATAACAACAATAATACTTAAATTCATGTACAAATAACTTGGATGAAATTTTTAGGCATCATAGTATCGTTTTGCCAATATTAGTTTGGAATGTCTTGTAAGCAATGCAATGTTATTCGAAATTAGCTACTTTATTCGCTCTCGTACTTGTAACAAGATTACTGCAATTATCACTCAAAATTTAATCTTTATTTAACAATTCAATCACGCCAATATAATCATGTAAATGAATATTTGCACTTCAAAACTTACTTTCGTTTCAATTCCTGACTGTATTTTTGTTTTGTAAATTTTTAGCATGGTCATTATAACATTAATAATTAACATACTATATAATTTATATATTAATCAAAAGAAGAATCTGATTTTACAAAAATAATTAAGATAATATCCACTTCAAAAATAAACAATGACCAATTTTATTACTTAATATTTTTAATTTGCTAAAAAAATATTGTCTTTGAATTTTTCTCATATCAAAATCACAACTCAACCAAACATTCCAAATCTCTTTTGCAATTAATTTCTAAATTGTCCAATTAATCTAGGACTCAACAATAACCTTAACAAATCAAGATACATACCAATACCTATTAGGGGTAGAAAGATAGACAATTAGAGATTGAAACCGTGTCTTAACAAGCAAGAATAGTCTACACAATCACCGCATGATAAGTACATACTTATACTTGAAACTTTAAGAGGCCTTTCATCCACCGACATAAGTACACAATAATGACTACCAACTTATCTTGGAACACAAATATTCAAACAATACCTTAAGTTTCACAAATGTCACTTCTGACCTTTTCAACTCTATCACCACTGCCTCCGTTATTCCCTTTATTCTTCTGTGCACTATCCCCTGACACTTCTGTCGATCCTATAACATCATAAGAAATAGATATTTGTTATCACCAAAAAAAGATTATATACTTGGTGGAAAATACATAACTAGTTAACCACTATTCAATAATATTAAGTTAATTATAAGCTGAGCAATTACTCTCTTTGTCCCATAAAAACTGTACTAATTTGACTTTTTATGTATTAAGCAATTTTCAGAACTAATAATTAAGATATATCTATTTAAATTTCCAAACTGTGAAATTAGTAGATATTTGTAACAAATCGTATTAAGTTTGAGATTGTAGATACATTATAATGTCTTGTTTAACATTTTTAACAAAATAACGTTATTTTATTAAAAATATCTACCAAACATGTTTCTTTTTGTTGAACATATTTAGTAACCAGCATGATATCAATTTTAATAATGTTCTAGTTGACTTGAAAAGTCAAATTAGGACATAAGTTAAGCAACTAAAAATATGAACACCTCCAATTGAGTTTATACACGCGCGCGCGTGCGCACATAAATAGAAAAAGACCTGGAGGAAGCCATAGGTGGAAGAGGAATAAACTATGGCCTCCTATGAGCTGCTCTGTAATTCCCTTTTTTTTTCTTTTCCTTACTTTCCTTCCCATCTCTCTCTCTCTCTCTTCCCTAACCACACAAAACACGACAAAACAACGGCGAGTTTTAACAGCTAAACCCAAGCCCAAACCTTACTTATAGTGTCCTGTTTGGGACAACTCAAAACTAGTCCAACCGAATATGTCACATGTCAGCATAATTATTGCATTTAGTTTCAAGTTATGGGCCTGAGCATGTCACATAACTTTAAGGTCAGCCCACACCCAAAACACGCCTAGTGGTGGCTCGTTTGGGACGATTATAGAAAACTGGTCCGACCGTGTTGTTTTGGAGTCTGATGCTCATGTAGTTCTTAAATTGCTTAGTTGTGAACTCGTTGCTATCGGTGTGTCAAAAATTAGCAATCAGACATAGGCGGTAGAGAGAGAATATTAAACGGTTATAGTTGGATAATAATATAATATATATAGGAATTAATTGATTTTAAATATACAATTAGTTTGAGCATCAAGAGATCGCTTAAGATTTAATTAAAAATTAACCCGAGTTGAAAGAGATTTTTAGAATTTAGGTTGCTACTAATGCCTTCCAATATTTATTCCGTACTTGTATGTCTCCTTTTGCTTGGGAATGAAAAATGACTTGTTATTCTATTAAAGTACGGACCTTTCAATATAATGAAATTCATGAACTTGGCCAATAATAAGTTTACCGTTAATCATTTTGAAGTTTAAATACTTATTTACCAATAAGGTATTCTTGCCATAATTTTTAGTTTGATATTTGGCCTCAAGTTTATCCCATAATTGTTTTGAAATCTCAACGTGTTGATGTACATTGAATAAATTATCTGTCAATGCGTTGAGAATATTTCCTTTGCATAAATAATTATTATTCCATTTTGACGTCGCATTGTAATTCAAGTGCTTCACTTTCTTCATCTTTCTGTGGAGATAGTTTTGGAGTTGTGAGAACATATGCTACCTTCAATGTAGGAAGATAAAAATGTATATTCGTTTTTCATCACTTGAAGGTTGGTCATATCGATTGTTGTAAAACTTAATGTCATTGTTAAAGAAGTAATATTGTTTTGAAATTATTGGTTTACAATTTAAATAACAATGACATTATATAAAATAACACAATAATAGGTTAATGTATGTAATCGCTAACTTCAGAACAATATTCGCCCCCATTAAATATGGATATAAGGGATTTTCTTCTAGAATACAACAAGCCTACAAATGTGCTTGTAATTCGTTTTTTTACACTAACAGATAATTACTCCTGAACACTTTGATCTATTTAAATATTGAAGTTGAAAAATATTTGAGAGAGAGAAGAGAAATAAAATTAGTATTGCTCTTGAATTTGGTGCATCTTGAATGATAAGCTATTTATTTATTTATAGAATTATATGTATCAATTTGAAAAGACACCTCAATTGAAATAACACAACTCTTGATACATTTATAAAAAGTCACACATTTTTATTTTATTTTTATAATAAAAATACATGTTTATTCACCAATAATTTTTTTAACCACCTTAACTTATCATATAAAAAACTTGAATCAAAATAATATTTAAATTTTATAAATACATAAAATATATACATAATTAATTTTATAAAATAAAAATATTATTTAATAATATAACACTCATGTGCCCCCACATGCCGGAGACAGAAATCAAAGTGCTCAACAGCACTGCAATTTCCTACTGCACACAGTCCATCAACTGCTCTCTCTATTCTAATTTTATCGTAATGCTTTATTTTTTTTATAAATTTTAATATATTTAATTAAAAAATATAAATTATTTTTATGATATTATTAATTGTTTTTAATACATTATATAATCATAATTTTATTCATTTAAATGATTAAATTGTTAAATCAAAATATTATAATATTAATTGAAGTAATTATAAATAGTATTCGCCTATAATATTAGAATATTAGTTAAAAAATAATAAATTATTTTTAATATAATATTAATAATAATTAAATTGATATAAATATATAATGTTACAACTAGACATGAGCCGGAGGGAGCCTAGTTTAATTAAATTCCACACTCCTCTCCATGATCACAGTACCTTTATAAAATATACACCCCGGCTTTTGGAAACAACAGTCTTCTTTAGTCACACAACCATGGAAATGAAGAAGACCATGGCTTCCCTTACTTTAACAATCTCCGTCTTCTTCATCATCATTGCCTCCGCATCGCAACCTGCCGCCGCCGTGTACACCAATCACACCGTCGGTGGCCCCGCCGGGTGGTTCTTCAGCACCGCTACCAACACTACCTCCACTAATTTCTCCAGTTGGGCCGCTAATCAAACTTTTAATCTCGGTGACTTTCTCAGTAAGTTCTCATTGATCAATTTACAAGATTAGAGATTCTTAAAGTTTAAAATTAGAGAAATGTGTTTAAACTATCCAAATTTTTAGCTGAGAAATGTGTTTAAAATTGAAATTCTTGAGAAATCAATTTACAATGTTAGAGATTTAAACTATCCAAATTGTTTCTCTTCTTTTGATTTGTGTAGTATTCAACACGAGCTCCAACCAAAGTGTGATCCAAACCTACAACGAAACAATCTACCGTAACTGCACCATCGATGACTCCGAAGACGACAATACCTTCGTATACACCACCGGCATCAGCCAGTTCAACAAGCCGTTGACCGTCGTGATCCCATTGACCATCGAAGGTCCCAACTACTGCTTCTCCGGCGCCGACGACGGCGTTCAGTGTCTGCAAGGCATGGCGTTCGAGATCAATGTGAAACACGGCAGCGGCCTCCCCCCGATTCTCAACCAGGCTCCGCCTCCACCCTACGTGGAGCCTCCGTCCTCCGTCAAAGACAGCCAGTCGCCGACGGTCACAATTAATAAACGGGTGGTCCTTTATGTTCTGTTATGTGGAGTGATGTTGGTTCTGGGATGATCGGGAAGCAATAAATTTTTTATTATTTTTTGGTGTTTATAAGTTTTGCCAAATATAAATAAGAAAAGAAGAAAATTTTGTTTATTTTCTTGATTAATTTTTTTTTGGCAAAAATAAAAAGATTTGGACAAAAAAGAAAAGAGAACAATTCAAATTTTTATAATTCTATTATTGTTTTTACTTTTGTAATTTAACAATTTTTTTTTACATATCGTTTTTTTCTGACTAAATGATATAATAGTAATTAATAATTTTTTAAATACTCATAAACATAAAAATAACAATTTATTTAATTTTTTATTATAAATTTACAAATACAAAAAAAAAATTATAATTTTTTAATTTTTTATTTCAAAACTTATAAAAGGGAGTGCAAATAATTTTGGTAAGATGAATGGGCATATTAGAAAATTTGATAGTTTTGTCGGCAACACGGAGGGACCGAGGGAGTGAAATAGAATTTGGCAAACTGTTTAGCTACGCGGATGAGTTGAACTTTTCTTAGATTAAACTTTCTTTCTTTCTTAGATCTCACAAGCCTTTCAGGTGAGATAAAAAGCTAGATGCTGACTCGTTCTTGCATTTGTAACGTTTTAAATTTAAAGTAAATTTGTTTTATTTGTGTCAAAATTTATATTGTAAATTATATATTTTATTTGTCTTAAACATAATGTTATAATCACATATTTTTCATAAAATTAAAAAATATAAAAATTTAAATTTAAATTTTATATAAATAATAGATAACGTTTGTAGTCGTGCCCAAATCATATGATTGATTTCGGAGTAAAACATATTCGAATTATAACAATAACATTTAAATTCATATTTGAACAATTTGGATAAAATTTTCAATCATCATAACATTGCTTCGTCGGGATTAGCGTTTGAAATGTCTTGGAAGCAATGCAATGTTATTCGAAACTAGCTACTTTACTGGTTCTCATATTTGTCACATGATTAGTGCAATTATCACTCAAAACTTAATTTTTATTTAACAATCCAATCATGCCAATATAATCATGTAAATGAAATAAATATTTACACTTCAAAACTTATGTGCATTTCAATTACTAACTCTATTTTTGTTCTTAAATTTTGAAAATGGGTCACTCTAATATTAAAAATTAACATACTGTATAATTTATTTATATATTTATCAAAAGAAGTATCTAATTTACAAAATATATAAAATTAATATCCACCTCAAAGATCAACAATGACCAATATTATTGCTGAATATTTTATTTTTTTGTCAAAAAATTGTTAACGGTCCTTATATTTTAAGAAGTTTTGTGCTAGCCCTTTCCATATTTTTTTTTTTGGTTACGCATAAAGGAAATATGTGATGAAATTTGGATTATATATATCATTTTTTCATGAGCATTTCTTCATCTTACTATTGCGCGAGAGAAATAAGTGATTATCTTAGATTCTCTCAGTGCACGTTTGGTATTATGCGTTTGTCAAATTTCAAAAATTTCCAACTCAACTTTTGTTTTTGGTATTGTTTGGTGCAAAAAACAGTGGTTTATTTCAGCTGGGCCCACCAAAATTTCACTCTTTAACCCCGTTGAACCAACTTCAACAATTTATTAAAGTCAGCTTACTTTTTGCCTTACCGATGTTGCCTTTTTTTTAGTCTCATTTCTAATTTCTAATTATATTATATTTAATTTTTTTTATTCTCTTTATATTTATAATTTTGTTTTTTTACAAATAATTGTATTCTCTTTTTAAGTTTAAATGTTATAATATTTTGATAATATTTTGATATGAATTTTAAAACATTTTAAAACTCTTCTTATATAATATTTGTATACATTTAATATATTAAAAAATATAACTTATAAATTTATGTCATTTTAAGAGTTATATATATCATGTCAGTTGTAATTGTTAAAATTGTTATTAAATAATCATTTACTTTAAGTTGTATAAGTTGATAGCCACCAAACAATATTTTAATTTTTCAAACTCAGTTTCAGCTGCAAACTCAATTTCAACAATTTAAATTTCTACCAAACGAGCCCTTAATTTCACCTAACAATTCATATAAAAACACTCTTAATTATGTTTGTCACAACTTATTTTAAAATAATTTTAATTTATTTATTAATTTTTTAAAAAATAATTAATTTTAAAAAAATAAACTATAAACTAGTGAAATAAATTATGCCGAATAAGACATATAGTTTCCATAATTACTAACCTCAAAATGAAGGCCCTTTTAGTCGATTTGAAACAACTTGGCACAGCATCATACAATTTTGTAAAAGTAGTGGGGTCTAATTGCAAAATCAACTTTAAGGGAAACGGAAAGACATAAAGGGAGAAATTTGGAATTTAATGCGACTGACGCCTTGCCCATCTCTATTTAATAGTCCATAAATACTGGCATCATTTTTTAACTTTCTTCGTTCTAATCTTGTGGAGGGAGGGAACGCCAAGAATACAACGCTAACAGCAAAGCAAATAGGGACTTATAGAGAGAGAAAGCTTCTTCAAAAACGTTTTAGAGAGAGAAAGCGATAGTCTAATTGCCACAGAGAGAGATTTTCAATCCAATTGAGAGACTCTGAAAACGGTACTTGGGTGTTTCTTCGTAAATTTTCGCTCAGTTCAGTGTAAGCTTCTATATCTGTCATGAATCGATTGAACGGTGCCGTCTCATGGTATTGATTCAGTATTAGTTGTTGTATCTCTGAATTTGTTAGATAATGGGGCTGATTTCTGGAATACTGATGGGGACGATCTGCGGGATCGCGTTGATGGCCGGTTGGCGTCATATGATGAGGTATCGAAGTAACCAACGTATTGCTAAGGTACACAATTGAGTTTACTATTTGACCATTTCGCCTTCCATTATTTGACTAGTTGACGAGGTAGCAACCTGATTACATAGGTTATAATGTTTGCTCTCCTTACAATTCTGTAGGTAAATTATAATTGAAAGAATTTTATCGAAATTGAGAGTACATCGTTGTTAAGAGAGTGCTGTAGTGTTATTTTTTTGATAGTTACAGGGGCTTGCGAAGTTAGACTAAGAATTGATGCAATGAAAGTTAAGAGAATTGCGAAGTGGTTCAGGCATTGAAAATCCCTGATAGAGGTCTTGGTCTGATTCGAGTAGGGATAAAATGAGTGACTCGAGGAGGTGTGGGTTAAACTCTGGCAGCATGTGCCCTTGTGCTGCTAGAAGAATTGGTATAGACAAGATATGTTAAGTTTTTAAGTTTTGATTATTGACAAGGTTTCTGTTGAGTTGAGTTGAGTTTCAATGAGGATAATGGTCACAAGACCATATTAAGTGGAGTCAGAATCTACAAGTTAGTTTGCATCATAATTATGGCTAGGACTTCACTCGTTGCTCAACACGACTAATTTCTGCTTTGTCATACTAACTCAATTATCCATGTGAACTTCATCTTACTAGAATTCTCTTAAGTGCGTCATAGTTATTAAAGTTGTATTGCATTGTTGTAAAAGGATATACTAGAAAAAGGAAAAGAAATAGTGATCAATTAGATAGTTTGCAATATTTGAAGATTTGTTGTGGGACAGCAATTCTAGACTAATTGAGTCTTGGAAAGATCAATAAATGAGACCTTGTAGAGTTTTATATGCCTTGTGGGGGACTTACGACTTGAACATCTCAGATTCAAATCAGTTGTATTATTCAACCATTGCTTGAAATTGTTAGAATGGAAGTGATTGGGGCTGGTAATGCGGCCCCTGATCTTCATTCCTTGTCCCCTAGGAGAGTCCTGGTATCCTTACTTGTTCTGAATCTCTTCCCCTTTAACAAGTTTTTCTATATCTCAAAACAGAGAAATGCTTATGGTGGTTGAAAAATTTTCAGGTCCTGGTATTTTAGCTAATGACACCCTTTTTAGAAAGGTCCAAAATTAGATAATTGAATGAAATTGTCTTAGAGTTATGAGGCGTGTTTATATTTAAAATACACAAGAAAATAGTATTAAACTTTGCTTTTGTTCTCATTAATTGCCATTCAGGCTGAAAATGTGTTCTCATTAATACCTTTAGCAAGATTAATTTAGCTTCGTGCTTGTACTTATGTTGTCTTACTTTTCTGATTTTGCAACTGTAATACATCTGTTATTTTGAAAGATTGATCTTAAGTGTCACTCGGTGCATATTTTTCTCCCTCAGGCAGTTGACATAAAACTCCTCGGGACCCTCAGCAGAGATGATTTAAGGAAAATATGTGGCGACAACTTCCCTGAGTGGATATCTTTCCCTGTTTATGAACAGGTTAGTGTATTTACTTTACTGTTTAGCCGGTGTGTTTGTCACAGCTTATTTGTAATAAGCTGTAAGTGGTGTACAACACTTGCACAGGAAAAAAAACTGGTAATGATGTACTTTTTCTTTCAGCTTATTATTGGTTATCAGCTTACGTTTTAAATATTTATTTTATATCCAAATTATCCCCAATATTGTTGTTTGTAAATAAGTTGTTTTGAAAAAAAAAATGTGCCTAATAGATGTCAGCTTATTTAATAAGCTGACTAAATTAAGCTGCTAAATAAGTTATAAGCTGTTTTTGAATAAGCTGTGACAAACAGGGCCTCTCTCTCTCTCTCTCTCTCTATATATATATATATATATAAAAGATGTGATTAGATGTAAGGTGAGATGGAGCTATAAATTACTGTTATTGTTTAAGTAGTATATTCATTTTTCCTGGTTTGCAATTTCAGGTGAAATGGCTGAACAAACAACTCAGCAAACTTTGGCCATTTGTTGCAGATGTAAGCTGTTTCCTATCTCGTATTAATCCATTCTATTAAGCAAGAGGATTCTGAAGCTCTGTCACAAATTTTTAAGACAAAATTATCCTCCTATTCAAAACAAAACAGACAAGAAGTTACAATAATTAATGAAAAACTGTGAAAGTCAGTTTTCTCCCACTTACAAACTACTGATTAACCTAACTTCTAATTCAAACAGTAGCAGTTTTAGTTTGACCCACCTCCTTAATTTTAGCATTAGATTAGCTTATATCTTACTTCACCAACTGTACAATTCTGATACCAAAAATGAATTCTTTTTGGGTTGTTTGGAAAAACAATATTGTTTCTCCTCACTGAAGCATCTAATATTTACGAGAGGATTCTGCTCTATCCCAAATTTTTAGGACAAAGTTAGCCTCCTATTCAAAACAAAACAGACAAGAAGTTACCATAAGTAATGAAAAAACTGTAAAAGTCGGTTTTCTCCCACTTACAAACTCCTGATTAATCTAACTTATAATTCAAACAGTAGCAGTTTTAGTTTGACCCATTTCCTTAATTTTAGCATTAGATTAAGTTATATCTTACTTCACCAACCGTACAATTCTGATACCAAAATGGATTTATGTTATGAGGTTAATATCCTTTCTTTTCCTATACATTTTGTGAATGTATATTTTCATATAAATGCATATTTTGTTCTTTAACACTTTAATTTTATTCGCACACGCATTGCTAGTTCATAATAGGAAGGTAAAAATATACATTTTATTTGCAAATTATTTCTAAGGTAATCTATCTTCAAAAAAACTTGTTGGACTTCCAGTTCTTTGGACACTTGGTATCCTTCTGCAACACTTTCCAGCAGTCCAGCTCACCCCAGAAAGTTAATGCATATATGATTTTATGTGATTTGTAATAAAGTCTAATATACGGGAAAATTACAAAACCTTATTAATTTAGTAAAGAGTTGTCCCGGTGATTTACATGAATATGGGCTGTACGTACTTGTCAAAAATAAAGGATAATAGTAAAAATATGGAGTGTGTGTTTGTGAATATATATTAGGACAATGAAGGATGAATCTTCTTTCTCAGTTTTGGACTGCAAGATTTTGCGTGTATAGTTGATTGCTAATACCATAACTATCTTCCCCAATCTTGAAGATGAGTGTAGGTCCTTCTACCCCCATTCCCCCAGAAAACAAGGAAAACTAAACTCAAGTGTCCGTTTGTCATGTCGCTCAAATGACTTTTTTGGCAATATGACCTCACTACTAGATACTGATTGATCATTATGTTCTTTGAGCTGTTATCATTGCTTTCAGTTAAGGCTTTGAACTTGAGTTGCATCTCCTGCCCATTTTAGAGGTAGAGGTACAGGCCTAAGGTCCTGGTTGGGGCATGGGTTTGTTTATGATACTTGTGAATTAAAAGTTTCCCCATACCTGGGCCACACTTACGTATCAATTTTTTTTTTTTTAAATTATAAAAATGATCACCAACTCATATGGCTCAAATTATTAAATTGCCTTCCGTTCTTCCACAGTTCCACTTAACATGATGTTGCTTGTACTGTTTTTAATGTGTCTTCAATATTGAAGTGCGTTCTTTCTTCACTAGAATAAGTTGTGTGAAAGTGTGCATGAAAGATGCGTAGTTTCTTGAATAAGTTGTCTGAGTTTCTGTGAAAGATCTGATTCATCAGGCTCTTTAGTTGCTCCCTTTTATTTTTTTATATGTTAAATTTACTCGCTTAAAAAGAAAAAGCTAAATTTTTGAAGTGAGAGGATTTAGACAAATTAATTCCAAGTTAATGCCCTACTCTATTGAAATCCATTCTTTAGTAGACCTTTTACTTTTGCATGTATGTTTGACCTTAAAATTAAATGAGAATAAGGCAATGGATTAATTGTGAATAAGAGATCTTTCTAACATCTTGTCATATTAAATTTGATACGTAATCTATGTTAGTGTCGTTCTGTCATTTTCATTTCCAGGCTAAATTCTGTTGGATATGTTTATTTGCAGGCAGCAACTATGGTAATAAGGGAATCTATTGAACCTCTGTTGGAGGAATATCGACCACCAGGAATTACGTCAATGAAGTTCAGCAAACTGTCTCTGGGAACTGTCCCTCCTAAGATTGAAGGTATTAATCACATGCAGACACTACCCTTTAAAAAAAAAAAAAAACTTCTCATGCTCTTTCTGCCAGTTGCTCCACCACAACTATTAGTCATGATTTAATTGTTCTCACTTATTTATGTTTTAAGTTTTGAAATTGCATAATTTAATCAGGGGTGTCACATAATAATTGAAGTGATATAAGATGCACCTCAATAGTTCAGGAGTTGTAATTGTTGTTGTGTTTACTCATCCATATATGGCCATTCTGACAACCAACATTGGCATATACTTTTATATAACAATCCAATAGACTTCAGCTTTTGTGCATGCGTAATTGATTAATCGGTGCAGGTATCCGTGTTCAGAGCCTTAAACAAGGTCAAATTACAATGGATATTGATTTCCGATGGGGTGGTGATCCGAGCATTATTTTAGCTATTGAAGCTGCACTAGTTGCCTCTATACCCATTCAAGTTAGTATATTACCCCTTTTTATTGAATTTTCTTTAAATTGCTAGGCATTCCTGCATCATTTCTCCCTTGTACCTTGGATTTGATGTGTTTTCCACCTTTATGCTCAATATTGTGGTTGCTTATTGTCTGCAGTTGAAGGATCTCCAAGTTTTCACTATTATTCGTGTTATCTTCCAACTTACTGAGGAAATTCCATGCATCTCAGCTGTCGTTGTTGCTTTACTTTCTGAGGTATATTCAGGCATCAGTGTCAGTGTTATTTTATCATCCTTCATTTTATCTCTTTTTTTGGGTGGGTTGGAGAGAGAGGGGTTGTTCAGTTACTCTGTTATGTAGTTTTAACTAGTGGGAATGTAACATTATGCAAATAGTTGTCTGCTTTGTTTTAAAGAAGGTATACAATGGAATAATTTCTTCTACCAAGAGGATTATTTGTTAACGCTTTTTGTTGTGATTACAGGGTACTTGATCTAGAATATCCCCGTGTCTCGTGTAGTATGAAATATTTTAGTGGTTAACTTGCAGTAAGGAAGTGATGGACTCTGTAGAAACGCGGTAAATAGTGATAGTTTAATAAGATATTCGCAAAACTAATAATTAGGTAAACGATTGCAGAAGGCAGGAAAAAATTGAACACGAAAGTGAAAAATCGATAATATAGCAAGTGAAATAAAAATTATTTTGAGAAGTTTAATGATGTAAAAGTTTTCTTATTTTTTATACTCTTCAGCAGGATATTGACCAACTTAAGAGTAATAAATTGTGTCAACTACAAGTCATTTTTGTGTCTTTTCATCTTACATTTCTAACTTTTTACTCCCTCTGTTCCCAAATTACGAGCCTATGTGTTTTAATTTAGTACTTCTGTGAAATTCTAAATTCAAATTTAAAGTGAATTTATTTTATTTTGATTGATGTCAAAGCCAATGTCTATAAACTTTGAAATTTTGAAAATTTAACACATCATAATTTGAATTTTAGAATTTCACAAAACTAGTTTGATAGAACTCAAAAATATCTTTAATTTTTGAATGGAGGGAGAGTATTTGCTTATTAATTTCATCATTCTCAGGGTTTTAGTTGAGTACTTATGTTTCTTATTTTCTCATGCCTTCATGCGTGAAGTCTTGGAATTGGATTTATATTCCCATCTCACGTAGCATCCAGTTAATTATTTGATGGAATTAGTAATTTTGTTTGGCAACCTCTTATTTTACTTTCACTACATGTGTAAATCTTAATATTCCTGTGTGATTAAACAGCCAAAGCCAAGAATTGATTATACTCTTAAGGCTGTTGGAGGAAGTTTAACAGCTATTCCTGGACTTTCAGATATGATAGATGTGAGTTCAGTTATGATTTCATAGTTTTATACTTGTGTTACTTTACCTCAATTACTTTTATGAAGTTTTGGGCCTTGTTGCGATTGTGTAGGATACTGTACATACAATTGTCACAGACATGCTCCAATGGCCCCACAGGATTGTCGTTCCAATTGGTGGTATACCTGTGGATACAAGGTAACTATCATTATATTCTGTCTGTTGTCCGCGTAAATGGAGCTATTGTGCTTTGTTGAAATTCCTTAACTTTCTATCTCCTGCCTTGTCAATTGACCCTAATTCATTAATCGTCCATGTTTCACAGGGAATCTTTATTTTTTACCACGACTGTGGCTTAAATTGTCGCAGAACTACCTAATATTTTAGAACTTGATGTCTGTTTCCGGTGGTATATGTACACCCAGGCTCAAAGCAGCTAACTAGTCCAATATCTTCTTGGTTTACTACACAACCCAAAATACGTATGCTCAAGTTACTAGCAATCCACTACATAAGGGTCTTATATGAACGATATGCTCTCATCTCATAGAACCCCAACGTCCTGGTTATGCTTCCACACGACGTATCCAACTCCTCAACCAATGTCCAACGTAGCTAGTGGTAGGATAACATGTTGGGTCCCTTATTGCCCAAAACCCGCGAATTTCCTATAAAACAAGAATATAGTAATTCCATATTGCCCAAAATCCACAGCTTTCCTATATAACAAGAACACAGTAATTCCTTTGTTTTATTTTCCTAAGCCTGCCACTTATATAGAAAATGGCAGAGATGGAATCTTTGAGCACTGTGGTTGATTGCAAATTACAAGGCAAATTTTGGAGGTAGACAAGGAAAATTTGGGAATGTAGACCTGCTGGTAGTTGGCTTTCAAGTGACACTGTTAATTTTTTTAACCTTTTCTCTGAATATAAAGGTTTGCATGGAATGCATTTTCTGATGACCTTTCTTCAATATATAACTTTTAAGACAAATTATCATTGAATAATTAATTTTGAAGTGTGTCACATGCGAACTTAAATTATTGATAAAAAAAGGTCAACAGAAAAAGTAGGGACTCTTTTTCTTGGGCGTGGAGTACTGTGACTCGTGTGCTTGCTCAATGCTACACATCTTTGCTACTTGGGGTTCCCTTGTGTCTTCTCAGTCCTAATCTAGTGGTCAGATAGAGAAGAGGACAAGCAGGATAGTAGTTGTGAACTGTCACAGCCTAGTTTGTGATTAGTTTTCTAGTTGAAGTTTTCAGAGTTATAGAGAAGAAAGAGTAGATATTGATCTGGAGATTAAAATTATAGGAAGAATACGTGAGATAAAGACTGAGAATTGAGTAAGAATTCGGAGGGAGATAAGCAGAGAAGTCTGAGAACTGAGAGAGAGAGAATTAGGAAAGACAGAATTCTATGGAGACAATTGTGAGAGAAATCTCAATTTATATGCTATCATTCAACATCAAGAAAAATTAAAATGAAAGTAACTATTTTTAAGCAACTACAAGAAAATCACGATTATGCCATAACTAAGTAGGACCATGATATGACTAATAGAATATCTTTCCCTTTCTTTTGGATTGGTAAGGTCGTCCACAAGGTTCCTTGAGCATGCACGAAACCTCCCATGAACACTAGAGTGTCCCCTGGAATGTTTAAAAAAAAAATGGAAAAAGAAAAAGAAAGGAAAAGAAAAGAGAGTAGTCAAGACTTCAAATCTCAGTAAAGGCCGTATATGCTTGTTTCTCATTGTCCAAACCGTTCGTTCACGTTTCTCAAATTTCTTGGTTTATCACACAAATCTATCGAGTATTCATAAGTATTGTTCTATAATGCAGTGAATTGGAGCTTAAACCACAAGGGAAGCTTAATGTGACAGTGGTGAGGGCAAATGATTTGAAGAACATGGAAATGATAGGAAAATCTGATCCATACGTGGTTGTATACATTAGGCCACTATTCAAGGTTAAGACAAAGGTTATTGATAACAACTTGAATCCTGTTTGGAATCAAACATTTGATATGATTGCAGAAGACAAGGAAACACAGGCTCTTATTCTTGAGGTTTTTATCTCTATGCCCTTTTCCACGTTTGTTACACTACTTTTTTTTTAATTTATATGGTGCTTTACATCATATTGATTTTCTAGAACTATTATGCCAATATATTTGACATATTTACAAATTCTTTGTACAGGTTTTTGATCAAGACATTGGCCAAGACAAGCGATTGGGGATCGCTAAGTTGCCTTTAATTGATCTGGAAGCTGAAATTACAAAAGATATCCAATTGAGACTTCTACCATCACTTGATATGCTTAAGATAAAAGACAAGAAGGATAGGGGAACTATTACAATAAAGGTAAATACGAGTATCAAATTACCATTTTCAAGTTTCACTCATACTCAACTGCTACATTCCACTATGATAAAATTTTTAAAAAGTTGATGTTTTGAATGTTGATTATATTCTTTTGGTTTTATTAATATATTTTCTCGGCAACAACTTCCTCTGTGTCAGTAGTGTTTTGGTTTTATTAATAGATTGTATTCGAGTATGCTTCAAAAGAAGGCATATTTTTCATGAGCGCTATGCTTGTATGATACTATTTTCAACTAATATTAAACATATCTGGAAAAGATGATGTTGAAGTGTTTTCTTGCCATCTATTGCTTCCCTTGGCATTGACACGCATCATGTGTATCACTATATTGTGAAATTTTAGGCTTTGTATCACGAATTCAACAAGGACGAGCAACTGGCTGCTTTGGAAGAAGAGAAGAGGATCCTTGAAGAGAGAAAGAAACTGAAAGAAGCAGGGGTTATCGGGAGCACAATGGATGCCATTGACGGAGCAGCTGGGTTGGTGGGCACCGGTATTGGTACCGGAGTCGGGTTTGTCGGGAGCGGGCTTGGAGCTGTCGGAAGCGGGCTGAGCAAAGCTGGAAAGTTCATGGGCCGGAGCATCACTGGGCAATCCAGTAATTCCAAGAAAAATGGGACAAGCACTCCAGTAAACTCTGTTCCGGAAAATGGTGGTGCAAAGCCACTCCAGCGTTGATATACCACCACCACCCCACCTCTCTTTCAACACAAATACTCAGCTGTTTATGATTTAGTACGTGAATTATATGTGCATTACATATTTGTGGATTGTGCAGCATGAGAGTAGATTGGTACAAATTGTATTGTTTTTCTTGTGATAGTAGTGTGGAAATTGAAAGCATAAATATAAGATAATGCTTTATTACTTGGTTGATTTTGTACTTTGCTGAATAAGATCATTTGTGATTTGTTTTGTTCTTTTTTCGTCGTGTCACTTTGGGTGCATGGCTATGAGATTTTCGTAGACGAACCCATGAAAATTGATGATATTTACTTGGGGGGTTTTCAATTACTGTCTCAAAATGATAATTCCTTTGAAAAAGAACTAAAACGTGAGTGGTGGTTATAAAATTAAAGCTGGGAGTTAGACCTACTTTTGTTTTATACTTCATAAATATTGTTATTTCAGTTTGGATTTATACCAAGTCAATTGATTAGGTTGAATTACGAGGGGAAAAGGAAAATTGGTAATTACTACTGTATCGTAATGAAAATGTTACATTTGGGAATATTTCTTCTATCTGTAGAGTCTAGTCTGATCATTAAGATAAATAATTTTAAAATTTTAATTGATTAAATAAACTTCTAGAAAATTAATTAAAAAAATTATTAAATAATTTAAAACATTAAAGATTATCAAATCTGTAATGAATTCAATTTATTGAACTCAATTGTTAAAATATATAATTTTTTTTTATCAAATTTATATAAATCTTGAACTTAAATCAGAATTCGACCTATTTAACGCCGGTCTTGAAACACTTGTTTGGGTGGTCCACCTATATTCTTTATCATGTATTCATGTTTAGGGAATCTGTGAAGTCTGGAGCAAGCAACCGACAGGCGTGGTTGTGTTGGAGGCAGTGGCCGATGGCGAGCAGGGAAAAAGAACGAAAGAGACACAAAAAAAAAAATGGGACAATACTTGGTGGGCACCACCCTCACGTACAATATATAGAGATGGACAAAAAAATCTGAAGATCGATGTTCGCACTGAAATTAATTTGGTCAAAATCCGGACCAGTTAAGATTGAGCCGAACTTTTAAAAGACAAAATGTTGATATATTAGAAAAAAGACCGGTATGATCCATGTCAGTTTTTAGACTGGTCTTAATTAAAGATCGGTTTGGGGGGGACTGAGCTTAGTCCGATCCTAAAAGTCCTATAAAAAGTCTGTATAAATTATTAAGTATTATAAAAATCACTCTTTTAGTTTTTAATATTCTTTTTATAAAAATTACTAAGTATTGTAAAAATAAGTTCATAACTATATAAATTATTAACTATATAAAATAAATAACTATGTAAAATAGCTAATTATATAAAATAACTATATAACTATATGAATAACATAACTATATAACTAATTATATAAAATAACTATTTTAACTAACTTAATAAAAGTAGAATAATGAATTATTAACTTAATAAAAGTATTTTGAAAGTTATATATAGAAAAAATAAATTTAAATAATCTTATAAATTGTAAACAAAAATAATTTAAAAAATAAAAAAAAAATTCAGTTGAGGATCGGCCTAAACCGATAATTTTCAATGGACCTCACTTTTTGATATATAATCTGGTTCAACCTGACCCGATCAACTCAAAAGACCGATCTAATTATTTTTAAATAAAAATTTATTTTAATAAATCAACTGATTTTTTTGTGAATCTCTAACTGTACAGTAGCCTTCTGCTGGCTCGAGAGGCATAAATTAATTAATGTATAAAAAGTTAAAAACAAATTGGTGTTTAAGATCTCCAACGTAACTTTTGCATGTGACCACCTTTGTTTTATTGCTCCCAAATCTTAGTTTTTTCAATTTAATGGAAATTTGTACCCCATTTCTCTATTTATATATATTTCATCCGTCATATATTAATTGTAATATTTATTTTTTTAAATATTTTATATTAATTATAATATTTCCTTTTTGAAAATTATAATAATATAAATTGTCTAAATTATTTTTATTTTATAAAATATAACATATTATTTTAATAATTATTTTCTTATTTAAAACTATAAATATCAATACTATACTCCACCACTTTAACTATTACTTCACTATCTAAATTAGTATAATATTATTTCTTAATCACTATTTTTTTATTTAAAATTATAATATCAAACAAATTTCTTAAATTTCGTAAAAAATTAAACTATTATACTTATTTTGAGACGAAAAGAGTATTTTTTATCTTTAAAACTAAAATTAAAATAAATGCATTTTTTGTATAAAATTTTATTTTTAAAATCAACGAATATATGTGGGTTACCTGAAATTGGGAAGTCAATATCGTGAAAGCTGATCATACCCAAATGAAACAAGCATACGCAAATAAAGTGCTATACCATTTTTTTTTTCTTTTTCCAGTCAACTCCTTGACCTCAGAGATGTCGCTTTCTGCTCACGTGCTCAAACGTGAGAACCTGAATATGTAGCAGATAGATAAGTTGCCTATAGTATCACGCGACCACGACAGAGCGTGAACTAGATATATAGTCAGATTTATTGTTAGTGGTAAGCACTATTTTAAAAATTTCTGTTGAATTCTGATTAATTTTTTAATTAAATTTTAAACGATTTTTCAATATTTAAATAAATTAAAATTTTAAAACCGATTAATTGTGACGCCCCCAAATTTCCAACTCCAAGTCTCATGGAAATCTGGTCGTCAGATAATAACTAAATACGTTGAGAAGCCAATATTAGGCAACTCACCCTGTTATATTACAAGGATCGGTCTCAC
>JAUMHB010045663.1:0-17588 GCA_032359685.1 Pittosporum tobira
TTTTTGTCGGAAACCAATAATTTTATTTAGTATCTCAAATTATCATATTTATAAAATTAAAATACTGGGTTCTTACAAACTACTCCTAGAAAGACATAAATTATGGAATATACGTTAAGGTAAAGAGTACCATCATTTTTTTCTTTCACTGGAAAGAATATCATATGACATTCACGTTATGCTATCATTTCCTCTTGAATAGATTCTTGTGACTGGAAACACTTTATTCAGTTTTGAAATTATTGAGATTGAATATTATATTTGACCTTGAACTTATGTTGATAATTTATACATATGTGGACAATTTGATTGTTAATCAATTGTTACTACTCATTGAGTAGCAATAATTATTAAATTCATTGACTCTATCTTATTGATATCTGGCTACTTTAGTTACAGACTTTGAAAATCTCATCTTAATTATTTCAATGATCATCTGGTTACGAATTCAGATTGATTGTGAGTGCCTTAACTTGAGTGGCAAAAGCATACATATATTATATTAATGGCATGTGTGGCAGAATTACTAAATTATGATTGTCTTTAGGCGGGGGCAAAGACGTGTGATATTGGTGGCGTTTACTTATGTGGTAAAGTCACGTATGCTATCATGTCCAATAATGATATCCCGATGACTGTTTAAAGAATATATAATTTAAACATTCATAATTGCTTTATTTTCGTACTTACCTTTTCATGCAGTTACACTTGACAGTATTTCATATGTCTATATTTTGATTCACACTCAATTTGCTGACTTATAAGGCTAAGGATAATTATTTTTTTTGTTTCAGTTATCATTAGTCATGGTATTTCTTGCTGAGTTATTTGAGCTCATTTATCTCATATTCCTTTCAAGTACAGATAACTGATAGCGGGGTTATTGGAGAGAATGAACTAGAGGTCCAATTACTTAGATGTTTCCGCTGCGTACTATTGGCGAAAAGAATAATAATTCGCGAAGAGTGCCATGTATAATATTCTAGTATGACATGATTTACTTTATTATGACCATGTGTACTTTATAATAAGGTCTTGTACGTTTGTAAGTTGTGATATTATTAATAAATTGACAACTCAAGTGGGGGTGTGGATACCCAGATTTAGAAGTGTCACATCTTTTATACAATTTCATTGGCAAAAAAATAAAAACTAAAAAAAATCTCTTCTTATTTGTTTCACACAAGAAAAAGATAGGATTATACTCATTTAATTAGTTCATAGATTTTAACTCTTACAATATTTGTGAGTTCTCTAATAATCTCTTATTATATCAAATAAAAAATATTAGTTAATTTGTACATAAAAAGGGTATTGACACTTACAAAAAGAAATTAATATTTTAGAAATAAATGAGAATTATTCCAAAAACTTATATATTTTAAAACTAATATCAAATAATTTTTAAAAATAAATAAATAGGATCCGTATATTAGAAAACTCTATTAATATATTATGACAAATTTTAAAATTTAATAAATTATATAAATAATTTACTTAAATATATACATAAAAAAATTATTATTTTTTAATATGTTATAAATATTTATATCTAACTCAGAATTGACATTCAGGCTAGTATAAGCAAAATCCAAACCGACTCGAACAGCTATAAGACATACAGTATATCAAAAGAAGGGCAATGCATCAATAAATAAATACGTACAAAATAGAAAATCTTTGATGCACTACCCAAATGTTAATCCTGTTTAAAGTAGCACACAAGACGACAACACAAAATGACAAGAAAAGACAAACCAAAGTAGTACATGATAATAAAATTACTTACTTTACTACCAAATATAAACGATTTCCTATCATAAAAGGTTTCATAAATAAATAAAAAAATTTAATTATTCATTTAAATAGTTAATAGTTTATTGGTACTTAAAAATAATTTTTCTTATTATTACCTAATAAAAAACCAAAACATGCAACTTCACGTTAAAATATAATACATGTAATATTAAAATTTTTACGAATATTAAGAACTATATTTCGAAATACGTGGAAAAAAGAAAATAATAGTAGATATAAAATATAAAAATAAATAAAAATATAAAAATAAAAGATGATTAATTTTATAAATTAATGTTTCAAAAATTAATATACGGACGTAGGAAATAGAATAGAGACCTAACGACTAGATAATTTTAATTAAATACTAATTAAATATAAGAGGTGATTAATTGATTTTAAATTTTAAATTAATTTAGATATTAGAGAATTGATTAAAATTTACTCGGAAATTAAAACAATGATGCAACTCTGATTAATCGACTATTGATCCAAATTTAAATATTTAAATATAAATATGGGCTAGTGTCGAGTTTAACTAAAGTCATTTTTCACCCGGATTGCCGGTGCTATATAATGACTCTAAGCGTGTGTTGTAATTTTAAAGCAAACAAAACACTTATCTCTCTCTCTCTCTGCATATTCTTCGCATCTGAATTTAGTTCTTCTGGACTTCTAACTTCAGTTCAATTCTGGTGGCCGGCTGCTCAGATCTCGCCGTAATCTTCACCGCCGGCGACTTCGATCCTGTGCTAGCTTCCACATGCTAATCACCGAATTCATCCTATAGTTAAGGTCGGTGTTTGAATTTCTCGATTAAAGCTCTGATTTGCTCGTTGAATTGCGTTTCTATAGTTTCAAGATCTGTGTTATATATGTTTTAAAGATTGGAGTGATTATTTGATCTGCATTCACGTTATAATAATCACTTTTGTGCTAAAAGTATAGGAAATTGTTGTTTTAGTAAGATCTGATCCTACTGTGTTTCCTTTCATTTGTTTTGAGTGAATTCTTAGCCATTAGTAGGTAATTACATTACATTTTATTTATTTTTTGTATAATGTAATTACTTTACATGAAGGTTATATTGATTTGCATTTGTGTTAACTTATGGTAATATGGTACTCTAGCATTGTGATCTAGAGAGTACTAATTTGTCAATATGTTTGAGGGTTTGAAATGACACATTTAACATTGTGTTATAGTGAGAGGTTTACTGGGTAAGCACAGATGAAAAACGGGATGATAGAGTGCAGTGTCTGTCATTCCAAGTTGGTTTCCCCTAGTACAAAGACTGTCTCAAAGGCTTATGATCTTCACAGGAGCAAAGTATCATCTAAGCAGCGGGCCCTCAATGTGCTTTTGGTTGTTGGTGACTGTATGCTAGTTGGCTTACAGGTAAATGTTTATTTTCTTGGCCAATTTACCTGGTTGGTCATCTAAACTCAATTAATCAGGTTGGTCGATTGAATGATTTTATTGGTTTTACTTCCGGTGTGCTTTTTCTTCTATAGCATGGACTTTAAATGCTTTGAAACCAGGTGTAAGTTGGTTGCTTGAATTAAAGCATAGGAATGCCAGGTTCCATGCTACTGCTTTTCGTAATATCAATAGCTTTAGAATTAACGGATGGCCAGTTGAAGTATAAGAATTAATTTTCCCATACTCAAAATGTTAAACAAAACTTGAACTGTAATGACTAAAATCTGGGTATGGTTATACTCAAGCCTCTCAATTGTAGAATATTTAGATATATCCACTAGCAGGGTTAGAGTGTTATTCTACCTAACTTTATTGTCCTCTATCCAAAATTTATTTCTTGCTTCTCTTCAATGTCTGTCAATGGGAGCGTTTAGAGGGTTGTGGTGTTATTGGTTCATAGAGATCATTCTTCGCGAGTCTGTTGGCGCCTTTTTTTTTATTTGAAAAAAAACTATATATTTCCTGGAAGAGCCATTTTCCTCCCTTTTTAATATTTTCCTTGTTTGTAATAAAATTTATTTTTATATCTACAAAGAATATCAATGGTTTGCAGGCAATATAAACTATATTAACCTGAGAAGTAGTTCACATGGCACTATAATTTGTTAAAAAGAAAAGAGAGGAAAACAGAAGATCAGTGAACCTCAAATGAAGCTTAGCTGAATTTAATGGGGTAAATAAGTATAAAACAAAAGCTAAGCGCTCAAAGAAATTGGAAGGTCTAAGCAATGATAGTAATGTGCTAGTTCCTTAAATTGAACTTCTTGTCGCTAAAATAATGTATATATTGGACTGAAAGGAAAACTTTGAAGAGATTTGATAATGTGTGTTTAGTTTATGATTCTGACAGGCGCGATTAGTACTATTAAAATAATCAACAATCAATAGAAATGAATCATCAATTTACATACCTACAAAAAATTTACCAACAGGAAAATAACAATGTTTTCTTAGAAACTTCTCAATATTATGGCTGCGTATCTTGTGGAACATACTTTTGTTCTTTATTGAGTTGTGCTTGTATAGTGACAAATAACTTAAAATTTGCTTGTTCCTCTTGCAGCCTATATTGGTGTTTATGTCCAAGGTGGATGGGAAATTTAAGTTTAGCCCCATCAGTGTTAACTTTTTAACTGAGATTGCGAAAGTTCTCTTTGCAATTGTTATGCTTTTGATCCAGGTATATTTTACTTTTGTCTTACTCTTTTGACAACCATCAGTGTTATTTTTTTTTCAATTTTCTATTTTCTTCTGTTTGTCTCTCTTGATTGAATAAATTGACCCCCTCCCCTAGGCAAGGATGATAAAAGTAAGTGGAATAGATATTTTGGTGATTATATATGAGGCATAATTATTAAAGCCAGATCGGACAGGCCAGTTCAACTAGTCCGACTGGCTGCCGGAGCTTTCACCAATCCGACTTGTTCAAAAGACAGGACATGCATGTTTATCAGTCAAAATCGTTTAAACCGGCCGTAAATTTACAAAACCAGTGAATTGGGCGGAATTTTGCAAGAGCCGTTTCGGAAAGGGCACCCTAAAAACTAACAGAAAATTTGATAGATGAAGCAGAAAACAAATTCATAACAGAAGTAACAGAATTTCTAGTCTCTTGTTCCTTAGATGTGTACGGTTTTTATCTTCAAAGCTCCATGATTCATTGGGTTAAGAGTCAAACTATTGTTCCTGATTTTGTATTTAACCTTAAGAATGATGGAGGATAAGGAATCATCGGAAGTTTTTGCTCTGTCCCTAAGCAAAATAGGCAGATCTCATCTTTGACCTAAGTACAAACATTAGTCTTTTGGGCCTTTTGCGTAAGTGCACGGTTTGGGCCCTTTAACTATAACAATTCCAATAAAACAGTTGTTTAAAAAGTCATTTTATTTTATTCTTTAATTTAAATTTAAGCTAATTATTATTTTTTTGGTTTAGTAGTACTTTCTTTTGATATTTTTGTAGTACTTTATACTTTGATAGTACAATTAATGGAATAATTTTTTTTCTCTTAAATATAAGATATTGGATTTTTAAATTTTAGGTAAAAATGTATGATTATATAAGGTCTATTATTATTTTTGATCATATATATTAATTGATCATATAAATTAATTTTAATTTTATTAAAAATAGAAACCCAGCTCAACTGGATGAACTGGTTGAGCCATTGAACCATTCCCTCGACCAGTTCAATGTCCAATCAGGTTCTGATAACTATGATATGAGTAGATTGAGTGGAATAGTGGATGATGTTTGTAAACTTGTGTGGATATATTATGGTGTTGGTAACTTGGTACTCGAGTTAATTACATGATGTGTTCCACTTGGATATTCGCTGTGAACATCTTATCATGCTGATATATAGGGGTGTTAAATGAGCCTAGCTCGAGCTAAACGACCTTTTTTCCAGTTTGGCTCGTTAAGTTAAACAAGCTTTTATCAAGCTCAAACTTGAGCTCTCTACGAGCTGAGCTCAATCTTGTTCATGAAAGCTTGGTTCATTTACTAAATGAGCCGAGCTTGGGAAAAGTTCGTTTAACTTAATGTTCGAAGTTCGAGCTCAGCTCGTTAAGATAAACAAACCTCATTTACTAAATGAGCCGAGCTTGGGAAAAAGTTCTTTTAGCTTAATGTTCCAAGCTCGAGGTCAGCTCGTTAAGATAAACAAACCTGGGAGCTCAGCTCGTTAAGCTAAACAAACTTTTTGTCAAGCATTCGAGCTCAATCCGAGCTTTAAACGAGTTGAGCTCGATCTTGTACGTGGAGGCTCGGCTCGCTTAACACCCCTACTGATATCAATGACTTATGATCTTCTAATTTTGACATCATGGGACCCAGCCGAGAATTTTTTAGTTATTGCTAGGTACAAGTTTTGGGGAAAGTCTTGACCTTTGGTTCTGCTTTTGCAGGCTAGGCATCAGAAAGTTGGTGAAAAGCCACTGCTCTCAGTCTCCACATTTGTTCAGGTTGATTCTTACTACTTCAATGTCTTTTTTCATATATGAAGTTGTTAGCTATTAAATGTTGTTTGTTTTGGTAATAATCTGGTAATTACTATAGTAATATTAGACAGTGAAAATGTGGTAGATACTTCTTTCCGGTTTAACTAGTCTCTATTTTCACCTTGCTGGACTATTCTTTGATAGCTGTTTTATTTTCTCAATCTACTATGTACTAAACCCGTTGATGATGTCTAGGCAAGATGCATTTTTTATTTATTTTAATTATAAAACTAAAGGGCTCAAGGTATGGGAAGAGCAACTACATGTATCAAGTATATAAGTTCAACCCAAGCTAAAGACAAAAGCTAGCCTACTTAGGAAGTAAGTGAAGCACCAGACCCTGAAACATTTAAACCTTTCTCTACCAAAAAAATGATCTTTGACAATTTTCAAATGATAGTTGTTTTGTATGTCCAAGAAATGTGGTTTTATTTATATGTAATCAATCTCTATTAAAAATACATTGACATCCTGCATATTTGATGGAGGTATATCTTTTTAGATTCGGGAGATCGTAACAATTATGAATTTCTTGCCACGAGATGCTGATTTTATGTTGCTAAGTTGCTTTATTTATTACCTGCAAATTGGATGTTTTCTGTGTTTTTTTTTTTTTACTATCAGGGAACAAAACTCAGTTTTCTGTGTCCATCAGTATTAGTATTGACCTATATATTAGATTATTAATATGATCTATAAATTTGATTGGGCCTACAAGTCATTTCATCGCCAAGTGTTTTTAAACAGGCTATATGTCAAGTGGGCAAGTGGCGTAAAAAGATATGTTGTACATTCAATGAAAATCTTGTGGTTATGGCATGTTCTTGTATAGTTTTTTTTTTTTTCAAATGGATATTTGCTCTTATTTTATAAATCATTCTAAATTTTGCGCAGGCTGCTCGCAACAATGTGCTTCTTGCCGTTCCAGCATCTCTTTATGCTATCAATAACTATCTAAAGTTCACCATGCAGGTGCAATTTGTTTTATTTTCTTTTTCAATCCTATGTGCATATGTTTCTATAGAGCATTTGTGACTGTACGTATTCAGGATTAAAGAATAATGCCATGATTTTGTTGTATAAAACATTTACATTTAGATCCAAGTTAGAAAACTCAATTCTGGATAAGGATGGCGCCATGAAAGGTTTGCCATTGGCGATATGTCAGGATCAGTGATGATCCTGGCTGTTATTTTTATGATTTTTGATAATTTGCAGAGAGAATTAGAGAGATATAATAGATATAGAGAGAGAAACAGAAGATAGAATCAGTTATAGAGAAAGTGAGAGAATTTAGAGAGAGAGTAGAGAGAAGCCAGATAATTCAGGAAATAGATTTTGGAGTTTTATTTCAGTACCCCCCCTTCCAACTACTAATTCCCCCTTTACATAGGCTAACAATGCCAGCTAATTACCTTAGGAACAAGAGTGTTGATCAAGTTATCACTAAAACAAATTACTACTGTTAATACTAATTCAACTATTACTTAGTACTAATAAAGGAATCTAACACGATAATAGACTTATTAAAGATATTTGTAAAAATTGTGAAAAGAAGGATACCCTAACTACTTTAACACAGGTAGTTAAAAAAATTGTGAAAAATGTGGATATCCTAACTACTTCAACAATCCCACATTAGAAGGTGTACCTCCTTTGTTACATGGTGTACATTAAAATTAAACATACAACATGTGATGCGGGAGGTACACCCTCTATTGCAGCACTGCTGAACTAGTTAGTTCAGTAGACGGGACCTCCCGCAGCCTGATAAAAATTAATTAACTCAATCTCCCCTTTTGTATGAACCTCTTTTTTGATGGGTAAATTTGGCCCCGACTATGGGACTGGAACCAGCAACCTTTAGGTTATTACTCGAGGCATCCATCATTTCTCCGACCTTGGGGTTATCCAAACTTATAAACCTATAAAAATAATGGTATGAAACTATTTTGAAAATTATACACCCAACAGTGTTTTGCTTTTGATGAAAGCGAAAAATAGTCTGCTAGTGAAACTGCAACTAGCAGTATTTAAAAGGTTTCTTCACCTGCTTGATGGTAAGGCAAAAAGTTCCTAAAGCTGAAACAACAGTAATGTCTTCTCTGACTTCTTAGCTCAACTTTGGAGACACTATCAACATATAAAAGGGAGCCTAATTGGATGTCATATCGGTTTAGAAAGGCTCGAAGTTAGTTGTCAAGAAGTTATGATAAAAAAGATTATCCACGTTTCCATGTCCTAAATGTATAAATGTATATGTTATGACAAGACAAACTTTCTAATGCTATTTCAAAGACATACCCTTTCTCAGTGCACTAATTAATGCTACTTTTCAAGTACCCATTAAAATATGAGGGTGAAATGAAGAGTATTGTTAATGCCCCCGATGTTAGCGCATTCAACAGCTCTCCCAAAAATGTGTTAAAATTCGAAGTAGACGATTCTTAAGGGACAAGGGGATTACATATTAAATCCATTTGTAAATGTAACGTCCAGGAACTTAGTTTTGGAAGCATCACTGAAGCAGTTAGATTTTATATTGGAGTTCTAATGTTGATCACAGTTATGTAACTTAGAATTTACTGTGCAGCTCTACTTCAATCCCGCGACTGTTAAGATGCTGAGTAATCTAAAGGTAAGCTTTGGATGTGTTGGTTTATTTGGCTATTAAATTTCATAACCTGCTCCGTGTCTACTGATTGCTTTGTGCTGCTTTTTCGTTTGCATATTTTGGCATACAGCACCAAAAACTGTGGTAGTTTATGGTACTCACAGTAGTGGTATTGAGCCTTATAGGGCCATTAACTTCTCACCCAACTTCCAGTGTAGTACTTTGTGAGGGGCATTACTACTTGTTCGTGTTGTTTTGTTCTCTTCTTAACTCTTAACTATGGACTTTAAAATATGCAGGTCTTGGTAATTGCTATTTTGTTGAAGATTATAATGAAACGCCGGTTTTCCATAATTCAGGTCAGCTCCGAATTCTAACTAAGAGTTTCACGTTGCAAATAATTTAGTAGATCCTGTATGAACAATTCTCAAATTAAATGGCTTATATCGTTTAAGGTCTAGCATATAGTAGTAAATAATTTGTTTAAGACCTTTGTATTCTGATTCATTATTATGTTACAGTGGGAGGCTCTTGCTCTTTTGCTCATAGGCATCAGCATAAACCAAATGCGTTCCCTGCCTGAGGGTACTTCTGCTTTGGGCCTCCCAGTTGCAACGGGTGCATATGTCTATACGTGTATCTTTGTAAGTTATTTGCTTTTTCTTTCAGTAATGTTGATATGATTTATTTATTTATTTCGCAAACTGTTTGATATACATGCAGCTGGTTCTGAAATTAGTCTTTTTACATTTTTTTCCTCATTAGACTGGTTTTGGTAAGGTGGAGTCTTACTTTAAGCTCAATGTACAGGTGACCATTCCTTCTTTGGCCTCAGTCTATAATGAGTATGCACTGAAGAGCCAATATGACACAAGCATTTACCTTCAGGTATCATTTAGTAAATGGCTCTGATCCATTTATGATATTTATTTATCATTCAAAATGTATTGAGAAAAAAGGACCAGTAAAATTATCATGCATGTTCGTTGAAGTTCTTTTGCCACTTTTGTCTTTACTGTGATAATATCAATCAGTGTTTAATCTCTCGTATTTGATACGCTGTTTATTTATTTAATTTTTTTTTTTGGGTTACCGGAATTTGTTTTTATTGTTTAATATCACGTATTTGATACATTGTATTTTTTTTCCCCAGAATTTGTTTTTATATGGATATGGTGCCATATTCAACTTTCTAGGCATTCTTGGAACTGTCATTTATAAAGGTATTGACCTAAATCTCTGTTGTCAAATCCTGCCAATGCAATAATCTAGGACAAACTCACTTCTGATTTATATAAATATTAAATGTTTGATGTCCCCTAATATTGATGTTTTCAGGTCCTGATAGCTTTAATATTTTGGAAGGACATTCAAAAGCTACTATGCTTCTGATATTAAACAATGCAGCACAAGGAATTCTGTCCTCCTTTTTCTTCAAATATGCTGGTGAAGTTAATTTTCTAAGGAGTTTGATTTATTTTTCTTGGTGATTTTTTTTATTTGGTTATAGTGACACAGTCATGCAATGATCTCAAATTAAAAATATCATAAGAATTAGAAATGTCATCATTTGATAGGCATATATATTTGTTGAAGTGTTACATAACTGGGGCTTTATTTTATGCAAGCAGATACAATTTTGAAGAAGTATTCGTCTACCGTTGCCACAATATTTACAGGCATTGCATCTGCTGCGTTGTTTGGTCATACTCTGACTATTAACTTTATCTTAGGAATTTCAGTTGTTTTTATCTCAATGCATCAGGTACTACAAGAAAGAGAATTATCCTTTTACTCTGCTAGCATAGCATTTTGTTTCGAAACTAAACATTTGCTTAATTCTTTCATCAGTTCTTTTCGCCTCTTTCTAAAGTCAAAGATGAGGAAGAAAATGGCGTGTTGGAGCAGATAGAACTTCAGAATAGGTATTGTTTGTTATTTTAGGCTCTTTAATCGACATTCTTCAATTCTTATGAATCATTAGTGACTAGAATAACACTCCCATAGGAATTTAATGCTATTTCACATCCTTCGATTTTAAATTCCTTTTTTCTTTTGGTATTTTTCAGGTCAAAAGATTCATCATTCATAAATATGGCAGCAGGTGCAAATGAGGAGGTACAAATATTTAATCAGCTTTTCTTGTTGATGCAATCTTCATGCTTCGCTCCTATATGTGCCGAGTCTTATTATTATGTTTGTTTCATTTCACCTTTTTTCCTCAGGCAACTCATCATGTAGGACCTGATGAAAGACAACCTCTTCTTCCTAGATGAATTTAGACAGGAGTATGTTGCTGAAACTTAAATATTTCTGGCATTAATTTCCTCGATGCGTTTATAATTATAGCTATCCACTATGCAAACTTATACTCCCTCCATTCCATATTAATAGTCTTGTTAGACCTATGCACACATATCAAGAAAAGTACTAAATACAATAACTTTATAATTAAAAATAGGGTAAAATTCTATAATTGCCCTTATATGGAAAATTGAAAAAGGTAAATTGAAAAAATTAGAGAGATAAGGGGTAATATAGGAAATTAAATAATTTATTCTCTTAGAAACATGCAAATGACAATTATTTAGGAACAAAAACAAGCCTCTAAAAAGTCTATTATTTTGGAATGGAGAGAGTAATTAATAAGATCATGGTCTTCCTTATCATCCCCCCATTGCATACTTTTTCTCATTAACAATAAATTTTGCTTCCTGTGAAATTAAATTAAATCCATAATATCAGCAAGAATAGAAAACATACTAAAACATTGGTCAAACTGAAGGCCTTCAAGGAATATATTGATTTGAAGGATATATAACTAGGATCCTTTTCTCCAACTCCAAGCTTCAAACACCCACCCCCCCCCCCCCCCTCCTCCTCCTCCTCCTCTTCCTTTCTTCTGTGTTGAATTGCTGAACTGTTGGTGATGACTGTCAGATATACAGAGACATTTTTTCATAGGACTGAACCCATTTTAAGGCTTGATGTTCACCATATTTGATAGGAAGAATGGATGATATTCTTCCATACCATGAGATAGATATCTTATCTCAGGTTTCTTGGCATGTTTATGCCAATGTGAAATTAATTATTATGATGTCAAAAGAGTTTTGGATGCATTTTCTACTTAAAAGAAAGTATCAGGCTGGTGCCTGAGATTATATGTGTTTGACATATGTCCTACTTGATCTTCTCGAAGTGCCGTGCTCCTAGACATAAGGATAGCAGATAAGAATAAAGAAACATATGAAGAATATATCAAACAGAATGATTCTGTAGATGTTCATGCAAACAAACCTAATTGTTATTGAAATGCTCGGGGGTAATTTAGTTTTACCTTCTAGTTTTAAAAAAAAATTATTAGAAAGAAAAGAGATACAATAAAGGGGAGAAGAAGTCACCAAACAGTTAAAAGTAGAAGAATGTAAATCCTTAAAAAGGATAGTCGCCCAACCCCTAAAAAAAATCATTAGGAATATTCAAAGTATTTTTTTTTTCTATGAAAAAGAACACACGTTTGAATCGAACTGGTTGGTGTTACCCTACAGTCATCATAGGCTTAGCTCAGGGAGCCTCATGAAATGGATTGGTTGGTGTGGACTTGTAATCACTCGTATGTATATGCTTGTTTAGGAAATCACTAGAATTGTATACATGCAATACATGTGACAATTGCATCGAAAATTTCGTCTTTACTAAAACCTGATAAATTGAGGCTGTTTTCATTATGAATACTTTTGCAGCCAATTATTAGGCTTCAACTTTTGGAGTTATCTTGTCTAAATTTGAAGTTTCCAAATATATACATTGCAGCAAAAATATTGTCCGAATTTCCTTTTATTTATTTATTTCCCTCCTCTCCTCTCTCCTTTTCTGTTGATTTATGTCATTACATAGATGCTAACTTACTCTATATATATATTCACCTGTTCAGGACCAATATTACAGGTTTCTTATTTGAAGTTCTTTGGGCTGTACTCGGCAAAGGCAATAAAATGGAATTCTTACCACTGGAATCCCTTTGGTGTATGGGATTTCCTATGTTCTTTTTAATTACGTATAGCCCTCTTGTAAATGATGTTGAAGTGGACTGGAGACTACCGACACCCGAGTTTTTCTGCTGGTGAAACTGGTTTAGAAGATCGATTAACGTTGGTGTTTTTACCTGTTGCTACATACAATTTCTCTGAGCTCCTAGTTATACAAAATTCCAAGTTGTTACATTCATTGACCAATTATAGCTTTCCCTTTTTGTGGGGTCGTGCCATGGGGGTTACCCTGAGTTTTTTGATATTTATACACACACAAAATGTAATGAATCATAATTTTGTTGCAATAGTTGCTATTTGTTGGTTGGGAAATGAGAGATCCACCCATTACTCGGATCTAGTTGTTGTTTTTGCATTACTCGGATTTATTTGGTGTTTTTGCATATTGAAGGTTTGTTTTTAAAAGCTCTAATTTTCAAAATCCTAAAACTTTTTAATCCTAGAAGAAAGAAAGAAAAAGACAAACCTAGAAGAAAAAAGGCATACCTATTTAAGGCTAGCATTTATTAATCAGGTTTAATATTTTTGTAGTTATTGTATTAATATTTAATTAGTTTTTATCCCATGTAATGCGTATGTATGTATTTTATTTTAATTTTTTATATAATAATATAAATATAAATATAATTTAAAAATCAAAAAATAAGTAATTACTATTATTTATCTATACACTAATAAAATATATATCTTAAAATACATATTTAAAATGAAATTATAAGATGTAGAAATTTAATTTTTATTTGAATAAATAATAATGACTTTTTCTATTAAATAAAATAGAAGAATGTGAATAAAAGAATTTATTTATCTAATACGCTTAAGTAGATTCTCTTAATAGCTAGATTATCAACATCATTTAAAAAATTGAAATAATTCTGCAATTCTACTGCTATTCAAATGGGAAAAAAACTTTTCGTATAATGATCCAATAAATAATTGACCTGCTATTCATAAAAAAAGATGGATATCTCAAAAATAAAATATTTAAAAAATTCCAATTGCGCGAATTTAATTCTCCAAAATTGTTTATAAATAACTTACTCAAATAGTCTTTTTATGTGCGTATAGAAGTTGTGATAGCTGAGCAATTTTGAAACATAGTGCAACATTTAACCATGAAACATATTAAACGAAGGGGTAAAAGAAAATAAAATAAGAGATTTATTTTAACAAATTGTTTGAAACATGTCAGAAGCATTTTTTGCTATTTCAACATTATAGACCCATTCATTATTCTATTTTTTTTAATGCTACTAAGAGAAACAAAAAAAAGTTCACAAATTGGAAAATAATGAATTACAATCTTTTATGCTAGAATTATTAATAGGGAGGAAATGGAGTAATAAACCAAAATTTTAACTTAATAAATTATGTATCCAAAAATATTGTCTTTTTTCACGTTGTCACTTTCTTTATGTGCTCATCTTTGTCCCCCAAAATTTTCACATCATAAATTTTTCTACCATCAACAAACATATAAAATAAAGATTAGAAAATTTTAAAAGAGATAACTGAAATAGATGAAGAAGTTGAAGAAAAGTGAAAGATAGTAGAAAAAAAAGAGTTCTTTCATTTATGAAAATGGAGAGGAAGAGTTGATAGTAGAAAAAAAGTATATAGTTAACCACCCATACAATCAGTATTAGAGAAAATTTAATTCATGTGTGTCAAGTAAACAAACAATTAATATTAAATTAGTTAAATAATAACTAAACATACTTTAATGTTGCGTTTAATTCTCATTCTTTAAAAAAAATGAATGAAATAAAATTTTATATTGAAATTAAGTGGTGATTGGAAGGAAATGTGTTATTTATTTTCAAATTTTTTGTTAAAAATAAAGAGGATGAAGGAATGAAAAGTGAATGAGTATTCCTCTTGGAGAATGTAAGTTTCATTCATTCCATTCATTATCTCATTTTCAACTTAAATTATAGAACTAGTTAACCATTTTATTTCAACCACTACACAATTTTAATATAAAATTTTATTTAATTTATTTTTCACAATAAATGAAAATCAAACGCAACATAAATCATTTGAGGGGATATATATATATATATATATATATATATATTTGAATGAAATTGTGGACAAATGTATCCATAATTTCTTTGTTTTGATTATACATGTGAAAGATAGGAAAGAGAGAATATATACACCAATATTAGCAAAAATTTTCAGAATATAATTTTTTTCTGAAATTTAGACAAACAATGGTCAAACTTATAATTATGATATCTGATTTTAGTATAGATAAATAAGAAAAAACGTCGGATGAAAAAGGAGAGAGCATCTAATTTTGAACATGGGATAATTAGCTATATGAGATAATCCGTTGTAAATGATAAAAATAAAGTGAATTATAGTTTATAGGATAAGGAAGTTGAGTTAGAATAGAAGTTCAATTATAAGATAATCAGTTATGAATATTCAAATATTATCAATTATCATCATATTTAAAAATTATGCATAAGAGGGAAGAATTTGAAAATTATATCAGATAACAAAAAAACAAAAAAATTAAAAATAGAGTATCACGTGGATAGGTTGAGAGAACGTGATTATACTTTCTAAGTTTTAATTTTTATGGAGTATATAAATTTATAAATTAATCATTGAATTGATTTTTTATATAGTCAATTTCACCCTCTAGGATTGAGATGTGGCAGAACTTACCCAATATAGTTGCAATCAATCAACACTTAGTGCACGTTTGATAGTAACGTTGAAAATTTATGACACTCAAACATAATAAAATATCATGTTTAGTAGAATGTGATATATTAAATTTAAATTCAAAAAATTGAATTTACAAGTTAAATTCAACTTTAAAAAAAATTAAATTAAATTTAAATTATAAGCCATAATTTAAAAATGGTTACCAAAAAATCCATCAGTGAACAATTAAGAATTTGCTACTGAATTTATTGGCAGATTGCACATATTCAAATAAATTTAAAAACATTAACGAGGGAATATCTCCATACTCGTCACCATCTCCGCCATATCCACCATCATACCAAACCATACCCACCATCAAATACCTATTGAATTTTCAAGTTAAATATCCAAATCAAATCTCAAAATCTTTACAAAAACTAAAATAGCCGTTGCATCTCATCCCTTCACCTCGTCGGCGCCGCCGTTCGTTTCCGATATTGATCTGCAACATTGATAGAATATTTTGCGCTTGGGTTTGGATTTAATTTTGGAATTGGGAGCTTGAGTTTGAATTTTAATTTTGGAATTCCGGTGGTGTTCTAGATCCATCGAATAGCCTTAAACGGATAAGTACAGGTGAAGCTCAAATAGCTGTTCCCGTCGATATCAGGGCAGATGCCACCCGTCTCTGGTGGTGTTGGTGGTTGGTTTGGGAAGAATATGATAAGAGTTTTTTTTTTTTTTTTTTTTTTTCAGATAATTACATATTAAATATATTTTTAAATAAAAAGGATGATTAAATAAATAAAATTTTATTTATTTATAAAGTGACATAGTATTTCTTTTGTTTAGAAAATAATGAGCATATGTACTATTTTTATTGTTTAAAAAAAATAATTTAATTTATTAATTTTAATTTATAATTATTTTTTTTATACTCATTTTATGTCACATTAAAACTCTATTTTTTTTATTTTTATCATCAAAAAATAGATTCTCTATTAAAAAACTAATTTCTTTAATTTACAATATTTTCATATTTTACTCATCTTTTTTTTTTTTTAATGAAAAGAGTATAACATATTACAAATTTATTTTTTTACTTTAAATAATGATTTAAAAATAAAAACAATGTTAATAGATTTTAATAAACCACACACACACATATATGATAGGTGAATACTATTTACAGTAAATGATTTATTGTTGCAAGAAATCCTCCATTATCTTTGAATAGAAAACGAAATCCCAAGACTAGGTCTACATGAACTTCTAGTGGTTTAAGAATGATATTTGTAATATTATAGTCATAATCATAAATTCCACATTGATTATAAAATTGTATTTTAGATTCTTTAATCTTATTTTCTAAGATTTTTACTTAATATTCTAAATTTTCTATTCTTAAGGTATAAGCATCCTTATTTCTTTTATAATTTATTCGTCAAATAATTGTTATATATATATATGAATTTAAAAAGTTTTTTTTAATTTAATTTATTTATTTTTAATTATAATTGTAAAATTTATTTTTTTGTCTAAATTTAAAATTTTTATCCATGTGTGTTATCTTTGTGGTTTTGGTGGGACATAAATTATATTCTCTTTCATAAGAGGCGTTATGACATGGTTTAACCATCAAAAGTCAAATGAAATTGGTAACGGAGTATATCAAATTATTAAGTACACTTAATTGTTCATATGAAAAAATGGTTCAATTATCAATTTGTATATTGAATAACACTACAATGACCACAAATATATTTAACTCTTTATTCATCCATGATTCTTTTTTTTGGGTAAAAATCCATGATAGTTTTGTGTTGACCAAAGGAAAAGGTTTTAAATTTTTAATATTATATTTGTCTTGAAAAGAATATTATATATTTTTTAAAATTATTTTCTGTGACACCCCCAAATCTGGGCATCCACACCCCGACTTGGGTTGCCAATTTATTATTAAATCCATGTCTTACA
>JAUMHB010045674.1:0-17587 GCA_032359685.1 Pittosporum tobira
CCTTAAGTTTTCTAATTCAATAATATGGGAGGAAAAACAACTCCACAAAATTCAAATCCCCAAATTTCCAATGTGGGATATGAGCCAAAAACTAATATGGAATGCCTACGTCGTCCCCTTGTTCATTCTCTTCCTTATCCCCATCTACTACCAGTGCCTATAAAGCAACAGAAGGGAGGGAAGTTTCACAAAAAGTTGGTGTCCTTGGCAATAAAAATATAATTTAAAGATAGTTATAAATTTAATCCCCTTGTGTAAGAATTAATTATTTACCTATTTTATCTCCTTCTTTCTGTTATATTTTCCTCTTTCCTCCTTTAATATGTTCTTCGCTGCCTAAAAAAAAAATTTAACTTAATTTTATTTTTTTTTTCAAATCTATTTTTGTTAATTATTAATCTTAATAATAGGTCACACATACAAATACACATAGTTTTTGCATGAGAACTAGGGGGGAAATGGAATAGATTAAATAAAGGACCTAAATGCACTTAAACCGTCTTAAGTTTTCTACTTTTAGAGGGTGAATTCTGAAAATAAAAAGTTCCACAACCTAAATATTAATTTTCTAAATATTTTTAGAACTCAAACCTTTATATAAAGAGTGCTTTGGGGATTTTCACCCTTCAAATTTTTGTGAACAATTGAATTTATTTGCTGGTGCGAAAAAACGGTGAAACGTAGCATAAGAGCATAAGAAAGTGGTAAATAAAAAAATAAAAAAATTATTCGTGTTAAAGAAGAGTGATCAGCAACAACTGAGCGTAGTAACAAGATATCAGTTGAACCCAAAAATCAAATTCTCTATTTTAAAAGATATAAAATAAAATAAAAAGAAGAGGAAAATCTTAAATGAAAGAGACCAAAAGTATAACCAAATCAATTACAAAGCCCGAACCTTCACAATCTAAAATGCTTACCTGAATCAAGGGAATGTACACAATATTGGTCCATTTGAGCACCAAATGGACTAAAGGGGAGGTGGATTGTCTATTTGAAATTTTTTGGCTTAGTTTTAAAGCCTATGACAACAAACTATGTTTATCATATAAATACTTTAGTGTTTGTTGTTGCAATTCTTGTTGTAAGCAAGACTTGCTGCAATAAACTACGTTGAGTATTAGCTAGACAACGTTATTGTAGCGGAAAATACCTGTTAGACTTATTTATATAAATGACTTAGTCATGGTATACTTTCACAACAGTAAGGATAAAACTATAAGGCTAACAAAAGTAAATAGCTAAGTAGTTTAAAAAATATATTAATAAATAATTAAGTTCAGGTAAAAGAATACAACTTAGCTAATTGTGAGCTAGAAACAGATAACAACAGGAGTTTTCCATGATATAAAACTTGAACAATCTTCTCTTTAACTGGAATTAGCCTTCTCTTTGTAGTCTACTTGCTTTCTTCCGTTGGGTATGAAGATTTTGCTAAGTGTTTGGATATTTGAAATTGCAGTAGAGGTTCAACTTCTTAACATCTTCAACATCGACTTGAATTTCTAAGTCTTCAATTTATGATCCAAGAAATCTTTCCGTTGGAATTTTTCCGTTTGAAATCATCCTTGTCATTAGTTGTTGGCTGGCTATACTTCAACATTCATTTTTGGAATGGGTAGGCGTTGGGGACAATGTTTGTACTGTCTATACTTGCATTTGTTAGTTGTCATTATGTTGTGCATTTGATGCTTTGAGGGTCTGCTATCGATGGTAAATCTTGTTGTGTCTTCAATCTTTATTGTCTTGAGAAGTCTGACTGTTGATAATCCTTTCTGCTGGAGTTTTGCTGTCTTAAAATTAATTTATAGAAAACCTAGTAGTAAGGGATCATCAAATCTAATAAACAGCAGGAATTCTAGGCCTATCAAATAAAAAAATATAAAAAAATAAATAATAAAAAAAACAAGAGGCGTAAAGCCCTTAGGATGATTCAGATGAACTTTTGTGTTGCACAAAATAATCAATATGCGTAGAGTTTCAGACCATACCAGAAAGGATGATTTCAAACCAAAAGGTTTTTCAAGAAAAATACTTGGATGGGTGTCCTATATTGACAATGCTGGTTCCATTATTATTACTATATATATTTTTTTAATTTTTTCATATTTGTTGTAACATTTTTGCCTATGCTAAGAAATTCATCAGGTGACAAATTTGGACAAACGCACATATCAAGAAATTGAGTGCTTTAAAGTAGTATACAATTTCGGTGTATTTGTTAATTGTGAATGGAAAAAAGACAACAGAGTATTTGGGTCATCATCTGGGAAAAAAAAAAAAACATTTTAGATTAATCATGTGCATAATTCCGTATAAAATTATACCTTTCCGTCAATGGAAGATTTGAATCTATAACAAATTTAGACATCACAGTTTAAATTGTGTACTTTTTTCTTTAGGGTCGCCTTCGAAAAATTTAAACTTTGAAATGCATTTAAGCCTAAATAAAGAGTGCAACAGAGAATGCACTTAGGTTGTTTTGTGGAAATAACAAAAGGCTTTTATAAGGATCTAAAATATGCTACCTGCCTTGTTTTTAACTTACTTATTTATTTATAATATTTTAATATTTTTTGATTTTATTTCCTCTGCAATACTCAAATAGAAAATAAATTTTCTTTTCTTACGCGCGATTACAAATTTCTGATATAAAATAAATACTTAAACAAATTTAAATGTTGGTAAGCTACAACTAAAAGGTCTTCCTCCGTCTCTCTTAAAAAGAAGAGATAAAATGAATGAAACGGAGGAGAAGTAAATATATTTAAAAATAAATGTATTTGGTGAGAATACAATATAGAAACATAATTAACAAAAAGAAAAGTGAGTGTTAATGGTGAGAATAAAATAAATATATTTGATGAAAATAAAATATAGAAACTGTCTATTTCTAAATAAAATATAAATATGACAAATGGTTTTGCAAACTAAATTAATATGTATTTGGTTCCAAAAGTTTAAGAGAAAAAATACGAGAAAAGAGATAAGATTGTTGTTAGAAAATAAATCAACAAATAAAGAGGCAAATAAAGCGGACTTCATCGTATACTCGAAACTACAAAAATGCTTTTTAGGAAAATGTGTACCGGTGAAGAACCATTGCACCTATTATATCCTAAAACATAAAAAAAAATATTATCTTTAAAATAAGATGGTGAGAGAGTTGAGTAAATATTCATGCAATTGTATAAGTATGAATGCTTTAAACAATGTAATTTTTATTATCAATTTACGGATAAACACACTTAAAATAAACATATGCTAGGTTTCTCAATCTGCGACGGTGCCAAATATTTTCAATAGCTTTAAAAGCAATGTGTTATTTATTCATTTAATTAATCTTTCATTATTTTTCTATATTAACTGCACTGATGGGATACAAAAACAATCTTCTTTACTCTTTCCTTTGCTTACCCCACGATAATGATTCCAGGGTTGAAACAAAAAAAATTATAATTTAAATCTTGATAAGTTATAATTTATTCACCTTAAGCAAAAATGGTAATTTTATTATGAGTATTAATTTTGGGCACAATGATATCATCTTATCAAAATTAATGAATCCGGCCATTGGTGCCGTATAAAAGGTACTGTTCGAGCACTGAAACTAGCCAGCTTAGGTATCATATCTTCTTAGATATCATATCTACATTTGATAGAGAGGATCGAAAGGATGAAACACCGTAACAATCGTCTCTCGACTTCTAAGAGGACGGGGCATAATCAGTATCAACGCTTCAATCCTTCACAGCTTCAAAGGCTAGAAGAGTAAGATTCATAAATGAGATCTTTGTCGTCTATTTTGATATTTATTCTAAATATTTTTGAATCAATTTGTTTAAGGATGCTAGTTCTTTGGAAATGGATCTTAAATAGTTTTATAGCTCTACATTTATTTTTCTTAATGGTTATTTTAATACATACAGATTTTTCAAGGATTACCATCACCCAGACCAAAACCAGCAGCTTGAACTGAGCCAGGAGTTGAGCATAGAACCTAACAAAATCAAGTTTTGGTTACAAAACAAGAGGACACAAGAAAAGGTAATTTCTAGAAACAATTTCTTTTTTTAAAAAGGGGCAAGAAACTGATGGTTTTCTGTCCAAATGTGTTGTTTGTAAGAGCAAAGAAAAGAATAGAATTGAAGAGAGAAATAACCCACTTTTTTCTTGCCAAAATTGACATGCTTCCAATAGAAAAGAAAAAGAAAAGAGAACAAATATATCTTTCATAATCATCTTATTACCCTTTGTTCATAAATCTTTAATATGTATACTACCAACTTGGTGAGGGGTAAAAATATAAATTGTTATATTTTCCTTTATTTTCCTTAGAACTTCCAAACACTAAATTTTTTTTTTTTAAATTTTCTTTTACAAACTCACAAATGTAAGATAAGAAAACTCATATTTCAAATTCTTTTCTTTTTTATTCTAACTTAAATTTTCTTCTATTATGCTCAAACTCATACATGGAATGTTAGGTCTTGTTTGACACAATTTATTTCATAACAATTTAATATTTATTTGTTAATTATAATAAGCTATAAGATGTAAAAAATGACCCATTAACCAATTTTTTCAAATACGTTAAATATATTTTTGTACTCAACTTATAATTTTTTTTTAAATTAGTTATAACAAACACTATTAAGATAATTTATATTTAAAAATAACTATAACCTGATGTAATAAGCTGTGCCAAACAGCACCCTCATCTTATACAATGAGATAACCTAATCAGTTACCGTATCATAACTTAAAAATAAAAAATAAAATAAAATAGAGAACATATTGCATTTACAATATAAACTAGTTGGATATTGATGGACAGTGGATATCGAATGTATGTTGTTCCAACAGTCTTCCATAGAGATGCAATATGTCCTTATATAATTAACTAATAGTAAGTGATTAAGTTACTTCATCGAATCCATATCCATCTCGTTAATGTCAACTCCAAGCTAGTATTTGCAAAATTATTCACAGGTATTGAAGGAGAGACAAGAGAACGATGCTCTTCAGCTAGACAATGAAAAGTTTCGACGCGAGAATTTATATTTGAGCAGGGCAATAAGAAATTCACATTGCGGATGTTGCATAGTTTCCGAAAATACTCGGGATAACCAACAATCAGTAATAGACAAACTAAAGAGGGAGAATTCTCAGTTAAATGCACGGGTCAGTTCTAGCTCAACCTCAAACTCTATCCATTCCCAACTTTATTGAAATTATTGTGATTGTTATTACTGAGAAAATTATATATTATACTCTTTACAACTAACAATGTTAGCAATCTAATAACTCGTGCATACACAGTTGAACCATTGGTTAACTGGTACAATTGTTGACGCACGTTTTACAACCTTGAGGACTATTGAAGTGCTAACTATAAGGGAACTTCTGAGCTCCAACATACTGATCATTATTCTGCTATTGCATCTCCATAACTTTTTTTTTGTCTCACTGTTTTGCAGCTTTGTGAAATTTACAACGATTTCTCCAAAAAAATTGGGATACAGTCAAATGTAATACTTGCGCAACTGTCTGTCCCAGTTACACCAGCAGGATTGTTATCAAGATCAGTCCCTGTTCCAGTTCCCTTCATAAATTCCATTGGCACCGCTTCCGTCCCTATTCCAGTTCCCTCCATAAATTCCATTGGCACCGCTTCCCAGAAGGTTCAGACTCTAGAAAAACCAGTGCTGCTTGGGATTGCTATGACTGCCTTTGATGAAGTATCAAGGCTTTTGAAGTACGATGCACCTCTGTGGAATAAAGACGAAGTCATGGGAATAAACGTTCTTGACCATGAAAGCTACACAAAGATTTACCCCACTCCTAACCCCGACAATTTCCATGGTCTGTTTGAATCATCAAAAGATGATGGTTTTGTGAGAATGGCTGGGAAGCAATTAATCGACGTGTTTTTGGATGTGGTTAGATTCGATGACTAGTCCGTATTTGTTATCACTTATAATGTTTTAGTTGTCCTTTAGAGTATGTAAAATTTGACCTAATAATTTGATCTCTTGCAGGTTAAATGGGAGGATTTCTTTGCTACGGTTATTATAAAAGCGGAGATGATACAAAAATTTGAAAGTGGAACACCAGAAATACGGCACGGCTGTCTGCAATTGGTATAGCTTTTCTTTTTCATAAAGTTTTAAACTACAAAAATGTAAAAGAAATATTATCCAACAATGAGTTGATGACTGGATGCAGATGTATGAAAAAATGCATACACTCTCTCCACTGGCGGCACCGCGAGAATTTTGTTTCCTTCGTTACTGTCAACAAATCGACAATGGTGTTTGGGTTATTACTGATGTGACAGATGACTATTTTTTTAAAGAGGACCAAGATTCATCACCATTCTTGTGTTGGAGACTTCCTTCTGGGTGTATGATTGAAGACATGTCCAACGGCTGGTCCAAGGTAAGAGTTGAGTATGAGGGATCTTGTATGCTTTGAATTACCCGCGAGGTCTAGCTTAATGAATATCATAGACTATCTTCTCCTGGAATAGTTATGGCTTTCCATGAACACAAAGTAGTCGGTTTAACCTTTTCATAGCTTCATTGCAATGCAAATATTTCAGATATAAATGTCCCATAACGGAAGATAAAAGAATTTAAGGTTCAGTATATAATTCTAACAGGGAAATCCACAAATCTTTGACTAAATAGATACTTTTATTAACACTTGCATTGAGTTACACGACTAGGGCCAGCTCCACTGACTACCTACCAATTGAATTTGTGTTATAAGGGCTTGATGCCTTTATATGCTAGATTTTGGCTAAATTTTAGAATTTTATCATGCTATCTGAACAGGTATGGTCCAACATAAATTGTCCATGAGTTTGGCCCAAAATTGCGTCACATGGAGGGAACGTGCTATTAGTATATAATTCTGAGGCTCTACTCAACTAATCGCCAATTAGTTTGGAGTTCAATACTTCAAATGTTATAATCTTTTTTATAGCCTTCACTAAAGCACTATAAACTATTGCACCTGGAAAAAAGTACACTAACATTTGTATGGAAACTCACTTCTTTAACATTATTATTACCCCTCCTCATATGTTTCTTGACATGGAATAGGTCACCTGGATAGAACACATAAAACTTGATGGTAAAACCACAAACCACCGACTTTATAGAGATTTTTTAAGTAATGGATTAGCTTATGGAGCTGAAAGATGGCTTGTCACTCTGAAGAGAACTTGTGAAAGATTTGCGTTCACAATGATGCAGTCCATACCTAGAACACTTGGAGGTGATATTTCTCGTACTTGATTTTTTTTTGATACTTGCTCTTTGATTTTCTTTCTCAATCCTATTTCCATGGATAATTGGTCTATGTTTTTACTTTATTTTTTTTCTTCTATTTCTAGGTCCAGCTTTAGGTCTTGAAGGTAGGAAAGGCATAATGAGCCTTTCACGAAAAATGGTTAAGATTTTTTGTGAGTGCTTGGCTATGAAAGGCAAAGAGCAATCTGCACAAACACTTGATTCCAAAGATGGTGGTGTGGAGATCACTTACAAACACATCGAAGGCCACCCTGATGGAATCATCATCATGGCTACTTCATCCATTTGGCTGCCACTTCCGTTGCAGACGGTCTTCAATTATTTGCTAGACAATAATAGGCGGAATGAGGTAAATAATTTATTGTGGAGAATTTCTAACGATGACCTGCAACAACTTTCACCTTCTTGTTTGACTCTAGAATGTTGTATTTTATAGGATTGTATATTGTATTGTATTGATCTTTTTCTTTTTCGTTTTCCTTTTCCATTCCAGTGGGATGTGCTCTCAGGTGGGAAACTGATAAAAGAGGCAATAAATATCTCATATGGAACTCATCCAGGAAACTCGATATCAATCTTTCAGGTCTATATTACATTTAAGTAACCTGGTAATTGTATTTCAAATTTATACATTCATATGGAATAAGCCAAATACCTTTCTTTCTTATTGCAGCCCTCCTTGCCCAATAATTCCAATTTGGTGATGCTCCAAGAGACCTGTATAGACCCGTTGGGATCGTTACTGGTTTATGCACCTATTGATATTGCAACGCTGAATTTGGCAATGAGTACTGGCCAGGACTACTCATCTAACATATGCATACTTCCATCAGGATTTGTAGTATCACCAGATGATAATTTCGGAAATGAGGGTGGAGCTTCAAGCAGCAGCATAACTATGACGGGCTCAGGCTCTTCACTTCTCACAATGTCATGTCAGTTACTAGTTGGTGAGCTCTCACGCCCAATAGCGCAGGGGTCAATTGCCAATGTTGAGGCTGTTATAGGCACTACACTTCAGAAAATTAAATTTTCTTTGGGTTGCAGTGATTTCAATTGACCTGGAGAGGTGGATTACTCTAAATTATGAATTGTTTTATCGCTTTCTAATAATTGTGAAGATCTTTACAATTCTGTAACCAATTATTTTGGGATTGAAATAATATATTTGTTGAGACCATATATCGCTCTATTATCATCATGGTGTGATTAAATCATTCTTAGTTAATTATAAGCTATTACTCTCTTCGTGGTTTCTGATATTTCTCAATGAATCTGAACCTGGTAGATGGTTTGGTGAAAATTTAAATCATTCTTATATGTTGTTCAACAATTAGTCTTAGTACTAGCTGTGAACAAAATAGTTGAAGCACAAAGAGTACTGTAATGAGTACTTGTAATGGGTACTGTAATATATCTTATGCATACTACAATGAAGAGGACATTTGCCTTCGTCGAGGCAGACAAACTTAAAAAGGCAGAATTGAAATAATTTAAAACACTATATATTATTCTAGTTGATGAACCATAAAATCCACTTGATAAATATTGTAGCATCAACTAGAGAGTATTAAATCCACGAAGAAAAAAGAGAAATAATCTCAAATAATATTAAATAAATTGTAATAGGATTTCTTTTAATAGTAAGAATATAGGTTTAGTACTTGTTTATAGCCCAGGAGCCGTTATCTTCTATTCTTTTCACTAGTTTATGGTTCTCGAAGATGAATGCCTCGTCTATTATGTATAAGCTGCCTGTGCAGCTTGGCAAAAAATATAAATTGTGAATGGATGTAAAAAGTAATGGTATTTAATTTTTTTTTGGATAATATATGAACTATAATAATTATTACTAAATAAGATGTAACACCCCAGACTCAAGCACACTAATTCAAGAGTACCAACTAAGTCCATTCACCCATCACAGACTTGACTCAAAACTTAAATCTAATAGGTATTCTTAATAGTGAGCTAAGACCTATATAAGGCCATTACTACTATCAAACTCAATCGATGAGACGAAATATCACAATCTTCTCACTTAAATACTTGATATCCCTGTCAATCCCAAATACAAATCAAATCAAACCCTCAGGTAGTGTTACCACACTTATGGTCAGGTCAAGGTTCTGATACAATTTGTAATGCCTTAGATCCGAACACATTAATCTAAAAGTACCAACTAAGCCCACCACAGACTTGGCTCAAAGTTTAAGCTATTAGGTACTCTCGGTAATGAGCTAAGGCATGCCAATACTACTATCAAACTCAACCGATGTAGGACGAAGTATTACATAAGACGAATCTTATATTATTAAAAATCTCTCAACTTCACAAACAAAAATAAAAAGATGAAACAAAAAAGTACAAATTAAGGACAAAATCCCCTAAGAAAAATGCTTAACTAAGAAATAAAATTTTCTAACATTCAATGATAAGAATCAACATGAGTATTGATAGCATGAAAATATTAAATGTTATCTATCCGACTATTATAGATCCTTTCACATGGGCTCAGTTATTAATCTATAAATCTTTAAACGAAAGAAAATCATGAATAATAGGTTAGATGTAATCAACTAACAAAATAATCTAGCAATAATTTGTACTCTTGAAATCAACTTTTGGGAGGCTAAAAGCGCTGCTTAAAAAACTGCATATAAAAGATGACATTTATTCGTTACAATCAATTGTGTAAATTGACAAAATAAATTAGTAGAGTGAACATATCACTTGAATATTTGTGTCATCTTCTTTCCATAATTGATTTATATTATATAGAACATAATTTCAATAAATGTATGTGTTTAATATTGTTGACAATAAGAAGTTACCGAAATGTTGTTACCTCATCCCAGTTGAACTTGCAATAATGAATTCCCACCTACGATAAATCAACTTTTATATTTTCTTAGAATAAATTGAAAAGATAATTGATTTTTAGATAATATACACATCGTGGTCGATTATGTTTGTGGTATTCTTTTTTTTTTTTTTTGCTACGATTTGAAAAACAAAAGATCAATTAGGGAATAACTACTAAATAATATGAAGATGTATCTAACTATGAAAAATATCAACAAACAAACCTATCTTCTTTTTGCTTTCTTAGTTCTAGTTCTAGTAATATCAACATTCCTAAACAGTGTCCATCACACTTTGATGCCATGCAAGAGTTACGACATGATTTCTTGAAACCTATCTTTAATACCGATACATCATATAAGAGAAATGAAAATATATGGTTTTACCATTCTGGGTGGTCTATGCTGTCTTTTATGCCAGATATCTCACGATAGAAGTTGTTCTTAAAAGTAAATGCAACTGATTTTTTTTGTCCATTATTTCAAAAGAGCTTATTTACGTAAACTTTATTTCCTATAAAAAATAATTGAAGTAATTATATAAAGTCTCAATGATTATTCATCCTAAAACATTTATGTTGCAAAACCTATATATTTTATTTTATTTTTGGTGGCTTAACATCCAATATTTAAGGTGTTAAGGTTAGCACTTCAAAATCAATTTACTCTAACCTCGTTGAGGCTTGAATCTTATGTAGAAGGAAAAAAAAAACTTTTTTATAAACCACATTTTTTGTGAATATGCGGTTATTGCGTTCTATTTTTCCTTTTTTGACTAATATTTTAGTTGTGTTTTCTGAAACTTCTCCGGATGAAACAACATAAAGTTGGCCATGACTGAACATATGATAAGGTACGAATATTCCAACATGTGGTATTGGCTATCCTTGTGACCTTTTCATTGTGAGTGCTCCACCAAAGTTTACTGAAAATTGTTTTCTAGTTAATTCAAATAGTTGTCTTTGATTTTCAAGACATTTTAAAGGAATACAGTACAAGAACATTTTGTTCGCCACAAATGGCATAGTTAATAATTCAGCATCTATACCATTCAGAAGAAGAATTATGACATATCAATCATGTACTATTACGAATCCAATTTTAGGATCTAAATTTTGATGTAACATAATTGGAAAACCTTTTCTCAAAATGCTTATGGGGTGGCAAACCATTGTGACTTATCAATTTAGAAACTCTTCTTGGTAAAGATTATGATTATCACCTTCAACCGAATTCCAGAAATAATAAACTTGTTCTTCTGTTGAAAACCTTTTGCTTATGATGGAGATCGTCCTAAATTAGGGCTAGAGTTTCCACCTTGGTCCTAACTAGGGCAACATGGCATCCCACGAGGCAGTCTAATGCTCGCGTGGCAGTACGACATCCGACCGGCCATCCTCAAAGCTCGGCAACCCGCCTCGCCTAAAGAAGGATCAGCCCTCGGCATTCGACACCCAGAAAACACAAAGCTCAGCCAATCGACCTCCTAGGAGTTTCACACCCTCATCGGTCCACCCGGACCCTCACCATCAAGGGCTCCCAAACTGTCTTCGGCCTCGGCCCACCCAAGTAACGGTTCCACTCGGTCCCATCAGATACGTCCAGCGGCCGAAGGCAATAAAGCAAGTTGCCAGACGGTGTCAAATCAGCCGCCTACCCTGCAGCCCTATCAACTCAAAGGAAGCACACCATACCTGTTGTCAACTCATAGCAGGCACACCATGCCAACTTTATCGGGCTGCGGGTCAAGACAGAGGCTACAAATACCTCCTCCTCCATACAGGAAGGGGGGTTGGCTCTTAACAACAAAAAAGTCAATACTATGCAACCCACTGGAACAGTACATTTACTCCAAACTCCACAAAAATAATCTGGTAATCCCTTTCCTCTCTCACTCGATAATCAGATCATCATCTTATCCTTGCTAACTTAAGCATCAGAGAGGGGAATGAGGGAACACCCCATCGTGTTGCCCATATTTCAGGTTTGCTTGTTCCTCCTGCTGACGTGTGTCCAGCTAAAAACAAAGTTTAGAGGAGATCATCAGAGTTATCCCAACAACTTATGACATCATTTAACATGTCAACATCTTCATTCTTTGGGGTTATTATAGCTCCACCAAACATATATATATAGTCATTTGTGTAATGAACTATATTTGGAAACATTGCGTCAAATATTTCAATAATTGATTCATTATTATTTCATTGTACAACCATTGTTTTTAGCAACCTGTCTAAAATTATCTCACAATAGAAACATCAATGTGTTGTGATAATTTTGTACCTTGCAGTATAAGTGGAAGTACTTGTCTAAAATTGTTGCCTACCCACTTTTCCACCAACATGTAGATCTAATTTTCTAATGTCCCTTAACATTCGATTTAGCCCTTCAAATGGATGTCCATGTGTCACTTCAACTTCATCCCAAGCAATAGTCATCAGTTTTTGTGTGTGCTTCACAAGTTTTTATTATTTACTAATTGATCAAACACTTGATGGACATAATTTTATTGGAATTTTGAGTCGATAATTTGTCATCCTTGTCTCAGGCAAAGTTATTGCTACCATAGGAGACACTGGTGTAATGATTGTTATGTGACCCTTATTTCTTAAGGTTGCCAGTAAAGATCGATATAGGTACCTTTTTCTAGTTCCTTTAAGACCATAGATAAAAATAATATATATTACATTTTCTTTTCATTTAATAGCTCCCATAATCGATTCATATGTAAATGATTGGTCACAATTCAATCTGGCTACAGAATTAAGATCTTCAGAAGATATTGTATGATAACTTGTATTCCATAACTGTCATTAAATTGTTCTGTTATACTTAGCAAATCATAATAGAAAATATTCCTATTAAGCTGCGAAAATAGAGTTTTCAAGTCCCGTAAAAGTGTGCTAATTACAACAGAGCTACTTATCATAGTTGTAGCTATATAATCCTCAATCATATGATGATAAAACTCATTTGATAACATTCTAGCTTTTGTTCACAAAATGCTAGAATGGAAACAAATAATTTGCGTAAAGCAGAGATCATGCAGATAGTATTTGCCTAATGGATACATTGTTTTAGACTATCAACATTTTCTAATAAACTAAAATTTTGTACTGCTTCCTTGAGTTAGAATGTAATTACATCCCCTTCCTGAACTAGAAGAAAGAGAGGTTACTTACAATACAAACTAAACCTTAAAACATATATTAAGCACTAATGTCCAAAAATAGATACAATTTAAATTTCATAAATCACAACTAAATTATAACCTCCAAAATCTCGTAATTAATTTCTTTTTGGATCCATTGAAACTCTCTTCACATAACCCAAATGCCTCTTATAACTTACCATTTTAAGAAAATAAAAGATGGTTGCACAAAAACTCAATGCGGATAATCGAACAATGAATGATACAAAAGCTAAAAATAAATGAATAGAACCTAACTACAACATTTAATATATCAAAACAATATCAAATCCATGCTAATAATGGCCAAACATAATCTAAGGTTAAAGACATTATACCGAGCTCAAATCAAAATAAAACAGAAGCATTTGATCAAGATGCTAATAGAAGGGGAATAATGCACGTCACCTACATCACTATTCTGTAAATAGAACATAACAGATAGAGTCGACCCACGTATCCTGAAATAAATAATCACATGGCCAAACGCACTCCCAAAGCATAGAAGTATATGCTATCATATCCCTTTTGGTGCTAATAGGGCTTGTAGATAAATATGTAGCTTATTGGTATACCTAAAGTCAATCTAACATAGTCTAGTCTAACACTGCACCATTTCATATGCAAATAACCTCCCAAGTCATATCATTGATTCCATTCCCGAAGGTCATATTAAGGTGCTTAAGGAATTACCTAACACATGAATAGCGAACAATTGTTATTCGAGACGTTAAGCAAACAAAAGGTGTATAATTATAAAATTGAAAATTACCACTCCACCAGACAAACAAATTAACAAATATATATCCATAGAAAATAAATATAGCTAAAAGGAAGATATCCCATACATGATAACAAAGATAAATACAAATACCACAAGATCCAAGTAGCACTATGCACCCTCAGTCCGATTTAATTGCAAAATAAAAATGTAATCTATAAGTTTATATATAACAAATTTACTTTAAGAATTTTAATTATTGATTAATTATTTATTCACTTATATATTTTCATTCCCTGCTTATTTCATCCTATTCAACTATCAATTAGAAGTTTTATACTTTTAAGGTATTCTCTATGTATGAGTTTTAACTTGGTACATATATATAATCAGAAACTTGAGTAGTCAATATATAGCTCGTGTAATCAATATGTTTGTCCCAGATTGTAGTCTTTCCCCATAGAGCTTATTAAGAGTATACCAAAAGTTATTGTTTAAATTCAAATATTACTCATATACATTAGTTCACTAATCCACATATTTGTGTACTAACAAGCAATATTTCAGATGCAATTTTCAACTTATAAACAAATGTCTTGTTGCAGCTTTGTAGGGGGGTTATTAATCACTTCATAAAATGAATTTTTTTTTTATATATTTTTACAATATAGTGGAAATTAGTCCATAACTAAACTCGTCACCTATATTAACTTGTGTTAGAGAATACCTTTAATTCTAGTAGCCTTTAAATTTCTAATTTGTTTTACCGTTACTTTTTATCTTTCTCAAATCCTTCTTGCATGAAAATTTCATTTCAATATACATATGTACCATAATTTTACATCTGTAAGTACCCAATATGATTCCTATCATTCCTTGTTTCCATGTTAATAGTGTTACCTACACAGGCATACTATTCAACTAGTGATATTCAGATTATTAGAAGTTCGTTACCGATTCTGGGTTACCACAAAATTTGGTGAGATGATCTATATACTATTTTAGTAACCAATAGTACATACATTTATCTGTATAGGCATAACAGCATTGACATTGAGAAAATCCGAATTACCTCACGGGTTGTGTCTGTGCTTTTGTGGCTCTAATTTGTTTAGAGATTCTAAAGTCATCCTTGACTTTTTCCCCAGTTTGCTACTCGTCAAGTCGCCTCCATCCTCTCCGCGCCTTGAGATCTGTAGAAATTCCCAAGTGGTGCCATACTGGCTTCAATGTTTCTTTTCCTTACTTCAGAAGCCACCATCGGCTATTTCTTTCTTCAACCCGTTTACAGTAGACGCATGTCAATATCCCTCTATCTTCTCAACCTTCTAGCAGCCCTCTATCTTCTCAATCTCCCAGCAACCATGCTTCTGTCCCCGTCTATCTGTCTCTTCTCCTCTCCCGTAATTTCCAGCGGCGGCTTTTACTTGTCTTGTCTCCATTATTATATTTTGGTTTTGTATGTCAGCCGAAACCCTAACTTTTCCAGCTCTTATACAGACAAATATGTCGGGAATTTTCAAAATCCTCAATAATTTAAAATTAATAATATATGTTAATATATTTATTGCACATTTTTGTAATGGAAAAATGTAATTGTTCAATAAAATAAAAGATCTCATTAATTTAAAAGATGTAATGAATATGTGTTAATATAGAGTGGATGTGTCTATTTATATATAAAGTAAATATATATATTCATTCATATCTCTTCAAAGGGGTGTGTAAAGCCTATAAAAAACTAAGGACATCATTCTAAAATTCAATCCAAATAACTCATATTTCACATATGAGTGGATTCACTCCGTTAAATATTTTTAGTACTTGAAATATTTAACGATTTTATGTTCTTCTCTTTCCTATTATAATTTTAATTAAATACTAATTCTGCACTTAGTATTTAATGAGAATTAAGTTCTGGTGTTTGTCTTATCTTGGGAAGCAAGTTTGTTGTTATAACCTTGTGAAATATATAAGGGACAAATATTGTGTTAATGAAAGAGTGAGTATCACTCGATTCAAATGGATATTATTTTATCAGAATTATTGTGATATTATCAAAACGGGATTACAACAAATATTCCAACAAAACATAGCAATAATTAAGCCTACAGTTCCCATAATTTGCGTCAACATTGAGTTACTTGATTCCCTTCATAAAATTATGATTCTTTTCATACTTTTAAATATATTTAAATTTTAAATTGGTTTGATATTATTATTACTACAATAATAGCTGTCATAAAAGTAAATAAATAAAATAAAATAGGGGTATTACACTATTCTTTACTAAAAGTCCACGTCCACTATGTTCTAATTAAAAATAAAATATTTAAAATTCAAATATAATAATGCAATTATAATTTTACGTGTAATATTCTAATTAAAATTTGCGGATAGTACATAGAATATGTTACTCCGTTGACTCTCCGCAAATCGTCACATGATTCAGGATTAAGAAGTATACGCAAATAAAAAAATTTAGTCTCAAATGTAGATTATATAAATTCTACAAGTGATCTTATTTTACCTTATCCTTCCTTGCCAATTTCTTTGAGTAAAAATCCATATGTAATGCTCTCGAACCTCAGAATATAAAAATTGTTTTTCACATTCTCTACGACTCTTCATTTCAAAAAACTTTGTCAACATATGCAAGGTCCTTGAGTTAGGTGCCTCATCCACAATCTCAAATATTATTTCATTCTTATTGTAGTGAAGCATGTGCCTATTTGCTAAATGTATGTGTAGATGCACAGCTGAAGGATAAATCAGACTCATCGGGATTGCAAAAAATCCTCGGGAGCACAAACCCATCTTGCATCAATGATATGTTTCACTTTATCTAAAGCCATACCAGAACGCACCTCCAAAGAAACACGCACCTTTGAAGAAACTCCATCGGGGACACATATTTATATAACTACTTGACACTTTGCACACTGCTACATATCTCAAAATTAATCTGACAGTCAAATTTCAAAAGCAAGCATGCACTATAAGGGACAACCCAACTGTTATAAACCATTACGTGTTTATTGTTACCAATTTAGACGTATACCTGAATCACGTCTACGATATACTGGCTATGAATCATGTTTTTTTTGGTAAATGAGGCAAAAGGTTTTTCAAAGTTTTGTTTTTAGTGTCCATATTTCCTACAAGGGCTCTTGAGTTTGTTTCTTTACATGTTCCATGAATATTAGGTTTCATGACCGCCTACTATAATTCAGGCTCTTCATCTTTAGAAGGCATTTCAGCCCTCGTGAAACGATCATAAGCATTAGGTGTATGCAACTTATTATCCTCGTCGAGGATCATTACCACATGTGCATGTCGAAGCCCGCATATTAAGTTCTGCATCCTTCAATTTATATGACCTGAGACACATTTTTTTAAATAATTACTCGCATGATTGAGAGTGAATGAGCTATTAGTGTATAAGCAAAAAACAATTATAAATCAATATAAGAAATGTAATTAATTTAGA
>JAUMHB010045696.1:0-17585 GCA_032359685.1 Pittosporum tobira
TATAAGCATGACTCCTGGGAATCGGATAAACTTTTAATTAAATTCCGCATCGATTTTGATCCGATAATCCAACACTTCTTACATCAAAACTCCTATTTTGAATTCGGATACAAATGTAATCGAAAAACCCAATCTTTTGAACAAGAATAGTAGTAGTGTTGTTAGTGGTACTGGTGGTTATGACAGTGTTAGTAGTGATGACGATGGGGGTTTTGTTAGTGGCGAGGAGTTGTTTGAAACAGCGTCGGAGAAGCCTGTTTTAGCTGACCCAGATGATGAAATTGTTGAAAAGAGTGTAATTGGGGAGGGTTCTGGTGATCATTTTGTGAGTTCTTCAATTAATGATGCCGAAAAAGGTCAGAAAGTTGTTGGAGTTTTGGAGGGCGGTGGAGTGGTTGAAGAATATGGAGGAGTTGCTCGTCAGGTGTCTGATGAAAAGCCTCAAAGTGTGGTGGTGAATACTCTAAATGGTGAGAATTCCAATGAAATGGTGAAAGAAATTAGCTGTGGTGGGATCCCATACGGTGGTCTTGAGGAAGATAAGGTGTATTCTGAGGGTTTGAGTTTGGCTGTTAAAGCGATGAAATCTGAGGGAGAGGTGGAGGAGAGTAAATTTAAGGGCGAGGAGGATAAAAAGGTTGAGGAATTTCATGGTGAAAGCTCTGAGAATGGATTGGAGGCGAAAGAGGTTAGCGAAGTGGTTGAAGAAGTTGCTGTTGAAAGTGATGATACTGAGCAAGTGAGTGCTGATATTCTTGAACCAACAGATGCTGTGAAAGTTGCAAGTGAAGGAGACTCTGTTGTGGAAGCCATACATGTTGAGTTGTCAGCGCCGGGAGTGGCTGTTGTTCGGGAGGTGGGAGAAAAGAAGGTAGCTGATGGAATCGGGAAACCGGAGGATAATGCTGAAACTGTTAAGGAGAGTGCAGCTGAATATAGTAGCACTGATCAAGTAAAAGCAGACGTTGTTGGACCCACAGATTCTGAGTTAGTTGAAGCAAATGGCGTGAAAGTTACCCCCGAAGGAGACTCTGTTGTGGAAGATATACATGTTGATTTGTCTGGGCCTGGAGTAGCTGTTGTTGGGGAGACGGAAGAAAAGGAGGAAGCTGATGGGATCTTGAAATTGAGCAATGATTCTGATCAAGTAAAGGCTGAGTCTGTTGAAGTTAGTGCAATTCAAGATAGCAGCGAAGCAAATGGGGTCAAATTTACCCCTGAAGGAGACTCTGTTGTGGAAGATATACATGTTGATGCTTCTGGCCCCGGAGTGGCTGTTGTTGGGGAGATGAAAGAAAAGGAGGAAGCTGATGGAAGTGTGGTATTGAATGATGAGTCTGATCAAGTGATTGCTGAGTTTATTGAGCAAACTGCAGTCGAAAACAGTAGAGATGATCACTTAATTGCCAATATTGATGAACCAAAAGATTCTGAGTTGGTTGAAGCAGGTGGTGTGAAATTTACCCCTGAAGGAGACTCAGTCGTGGAACATAAAAATGTCAATTTATCAGGACCTAGGGTGGCTGTTGTTGGAAACATGGAAGAAAATGGGGAAGCTGAAGTTCGTGTGGAAAAAATCCAGGAGAATGAAAAGAAGCGTGAGACCCAAGTTGCAGGACAAGTTGATTATGAGGCTAAACAAAATGGTTCTGTGGTGGAGAATCCTGGTGGTCAAGTCGAAGTCCTTTCTACTAGGGATTTAGTTGGTGCAGATGCAGATAGCTTCGACACAGTGGATGGTGCTAAAGATCCTATAATTAGTAATCCGGCCAATGAGGAAGAACATAAGGTAACTAATTCCTTTGTAAGCATAGTTATAAATACCTTTCTGTTCATTAAAATGGCACATATAGTTTCCAAAAATTATTCACATACGTATATATACTTGTATGTTTTTCTTATTTTAACTAATAGAATTAAAAATTTGAAATTTAAAGTAAATGTGATCATTTTGATAATTGAAACACTCTATTAGCAATTTCATTAGCCTTTAAAGATCCTCAAATTGAAGAAAAAAACATGTAAGTGGTATACATTGTCTTATATAATTAAGATTTAGAGTCAAGTGCATATAATAAAAATTCAAAGTTGATATATACTGGTGGAGAGAATAGTAGGTTATACATACACACATACATGTATAGAAGTATTATATAGAGAATAGAGATAGTGAATGTCCAAAGAGAAAAAAGATTTTATCTTTCATTTGTTTCTAGCATTCGAAATCACGTTATACCATCCAAAAACTGATTTATAGAATTTTGAAAGACCGAAACATCTAAGCCAGCGGTACAACATATAAAAGAAAATCAACAGGTACATCAATATCAGGCTATTCCGACCGGTAAATTCGCATTTTGAGTGGAACAGAATGCTGCCTTAAATTTATTTGTCTCCCTGTAAAATGTGAAAATGGGGTCTCATTAAACTCCATTTTGCAGGAATCTACTGAACCAATTTCAAATCATAACCGAGAGTCCATACTGGAACAAGTAGATGAAATAAAAAGCCAAACTGATGAAGCAAGTGAAGGTGAAGATTCGGCTTCAGATGGGGAGACTGATGCTGTGCTTTTTGGAAGCTCTGAATCTGCCAAGCAGTATATTGAGGAGCTGGAACCAGGAGCAGCTGCAGAGAGTTCTCGTGATTATTCACAGGGAATTGATGGTCAGATTGCGACAGACTCCGATGAAGAAGTGGACACGGATGAGGAAGGAGAAGAGGGTAAGGAATTGTTTGATTCGGCTGCATTAGCTGCTCTCTTGAAAGCGGCAACAGGTGCTGGATCGGATGGTGGCAATATTACTATTTCAGCCCAAGATGGATCTAGGCTTTTTTCAGTTGAGCGTCCTGCTGGTTTGGGATCCTCGATCCAGTCCCTACGGTCTGCTCCCCGAGCAAACCGGTCCAGTTTTCTTACACCTTCTGGTTTCGTAAACGGTGGAGAATCTGATAACAACTTGAGTGAGGAAGAAAAGAGCAAGCTGGAGAAGTTACAAGCAATTAGGGTGAAGTTCTTGAGACTTGTTCAGCGACTAGGCCTTTCTCCTGACGAATCTGTAGCGTCACAAGTTTTGTATAGGCTGGCACTTGTCGCCGGGAGGCAAACCAGTCAGCTTTTTGGCCTTGACGATGCAAAACGAACAGCTCTTCGGCTTGAGGAAGATGAGAAAGAGGATTTAGACTTCTCCCTGAATATCCTAGTTATCGGGAAATCTGGAGTTGGCAAGAGTGCGACCATAAATGCGATTTTCGGAGAAGAAAAGGCCTGCATTGATGCATTTCAACCTACCACAAGTACTGTGAAGGAGATTACAGGTATGGATTTGGGCCTTTGATACAACTGGCCACAAGTAAGAGTTCTATACTTATAATAATAATTTATACATATTTAAATTATTTAGGTGGAATATTATTGACATCAACATTACTTTGAGCGTACCTTTAAAAAGTAAAAACACACTCACAAAGGAATTGAGGATGTGTTTCTACTGAGATTTCATTAAGTAATATACTTGCTCTTATAATCAGTAAATTTCTGTATAAATTCTCTTTTAAATTTTTGTGGAAAGTTAAACGAGTTCTAAAGATATATTTATTGGATTTTGTGGTGACGTAAAATACCCTCTATTCCACAATATTAGTCTCATTTGTAAAAAAAATTTGTACAGGTATGGTGGATGGAGTTAAGATTCGGGTCCTTGATACACCTGGCCTCAAATCTTCTGTAATGGAACAGTCCTTTAATCGCAGTGTATTGTCTTCCGTCCAAAAGCTCACAAAGAAAAAGCCCATAGATATTGTGCTTTACGTGGATCGGTTGGATGCCCAAACCCGAGATCTTAATGATCTACCAATGTTGAGGACGGTCACCAGTTCTCTTGGACCTTCTATTTGGCGAAGCGCCATAGTGACTCTTACACATGGTGCTTCTGCACCTCCAGATGGACCATCGGGTTCCCCTTTAAGTTACGATGGGTTTGTCACCCAACGGTCCCACGTCCTTCAGCAGTCCATTGGACAAGCCGTTGGGGATCTACGCATGATGAGCCCAAGTTTGATGAATCCCGTTTCTTTAGTTGAGAACCACCCCTCGTGTCGGAAGAACCGAGAAGGCCAGAAGGTTCTTCCCAATGGCCAAAGTTGGAGGCCTCAGTTAATGCTCCTTTGCTACTCTATGAAGATATTAGCCGAAGCAAATTCTTTCTCGAAATCTCAAGACCCATTTGACCACCGTAAGCTCTTTGGGTTCCGCAGTCGGGCACCGCCTCTTCCATATATGCTGTCTTCAATGTTGCAGTCCCGTGCACACCCTAAACTCGCTTCTGAACAAGGTGGGGACAATGGTGATTCTGATGTTGACTTGGCAGACTTGTCAGATTCTGATCAAGAAGAGGATGAAGATGAGTATGATCAGCTTCCCCCATTCAAGCCTCTTAGGAAAGCTCAACTTGCTAAACTGAGCAAAGAGCAAAGGAAGGCTTACTTTGAGGAGTACGATTACCGCGTAAAGCTTCTTCAGAAAAAGCAGTGGAGGGAGGAGTTGAAAAGAATGAAAGAAATGAAGAAGAAAGGAAAGGACGCTGTAAACGATTACAGTAATGGTTACCCTGAGGATGATCCGGATTCTGGCGCTGCAGCTCCGGTGTCCGTCCCATTACCAGACATGGCCTTGCCGCCTTCCTTCGATGGTGACAATCCGGCCCACAGGTACCGGTTCTTGGAGCCCACTTCTCAGTTTTTGGCGAGGCCAGTTCTTGACACCCATGGTTGGGATCACGATTGTGGATATGATGGCGTCAATATTGAACAAAGTCTAACCATTGCCAATCAGTTTCCAGGGGTCATTTCGGTCCAGCTCACAAAGGACAAGAAAGAATTCACCATCAATCTCGATTCCTCTGCTTCTGCCAAACACGGGGATAATTGTTCGAGTATGGCAGGCTTTGACATTCAAGCTATGGGTAAGCAACTTGCTTATATTTTCAGAGGCGAAACCAAGTTCAAGATTTTGAAGAAGAACAAAACGGCTGCCGGAATATCCATTACGTTGTTGGGGGAAAATGTTGTGACGGGTCTCAAGGTCGAGGATCAGATTACTATTGGAAAGCAGTATTCTATAATCGGTAGTGCAGGTACGGTTCGGTCTCAGCAAGACACAGCATATGGAGCCAATATTGAGGTGCAACGCAGGGAGCTTGATTATCCAATTGGACAAGTCCAATCCTCATTTGGGCTGTCAATAATAAAGTGGAGAGGGGATTTAGCCTTGGGATTCAACAGTCTAGCCCAGTTCTCTCTTGGACGTAGCTCGAAGGTGGCTGTTCGAGCCGGAATTAACAACAAGATGAGTGGCCAGATCACTGTGCGGACAAGCAGCTCGGAACATCTCTCTCTGGCACTTGCCAGTGTTATTCCCGCTGCAATTGCTATCTACAAGAGACTTTATCCTGGTGTTGGAGAGAAGTACGCACTCTACTAAACTCATTTCCTTCTGTTTTTTGCAAATCTTTGTTCGTACGAGAAGCAGAGCTTAATTATGCAAGCATTTTATTAAGTATTTACTTATTTTTGTTCAATAGAGTTTCAAGTATTAACCTTGTGGTACTATTTATGTATCGAGAATGAGATGGATCTGAAAGGGGTTACTGTGATTTAATTTTGTTGGCTTCACTACAATAAAGTAAAGGCACTTATGTCATGTTTATCTGTTTTTTTTTTTTTCTTTTTTTTTTTCCCTTCTGATGTCAATTGGATCTACCTAAAAGGCTATAACAAGTAATGTACTGTCAAGTTAGACTTCCTTCTTTCTTATCTTTTCTTGTCTTTTGATGGTGTACTTGATCAGTACAGTGCTTTGATTAGGGATGGAAGTGGTAGTGGATAGATGCATATGCTCACATCACATTTAGATGGATGCATATGCTCACATAACATTTAGATAGATGCATGTGCTTACGTTTCGATAGATGCATGTGCTCTCATTTCGACAGATGCTGGTGCTCACATTTAGACTACTCTTTTACTAATGTGGTTCATTGCAGTAACTCTATTGCGAAAGCAAGCTCTTTGTGAGTTGGAGGGGTAACATTTTCTCGAATGAAGTTGTACCTTTTTTTTTTTTTTCTTTATTTAAAATTTTTGGTTTTCTTTTAAAATAACTGTCTGGCATATTTTATATCTCCTATAGTTTGCTAACATTTTGAATCGATCTCTGGCGCATATTTTTCCAGTTTGTATCCTCTAGTCCATATTTCCATGAATAATATTTTCTTTCCGTTTTAATTTAGAGATATAAAATGATTTTTATAGATAATTTTTTGTTTACAATATTTCTCTATAAAAAAAAAAAAAAAAAAAGTAGGGTGAGAATGGTGGGTAGGAATGAAAAGAAAAGCTTAAGTTGGTGCACATAAATGAAGAATAAGATTTGAGTGGGCAAGTGAATGATGAAAGAGATGTAAGAAAAATATAGAGTAAAACTTTTAGCCTTTTATTATCTTTAAATAAAAATATTTTTTTAATTTCAAAATAAATTAATTATTTCTCATTTTATAATGGAAAGGCAATACTCACAACGGGAAAGAAGATCTAATTCTTCCTGATTAGATTTTCCTGTTTATTCGGGGTGGACAATTGTAATTTGTGGATATAAATAGATTAGAAAGTCATCAATGGAACAAGTCGGTGCATCTTATCATGATGACATTTATATGTTGTTCCTCTGTCATTCTTGATGTGATTAAAAGCACACTAGTTCTGTTTCAAAATCAGATTTACAAAGCCAAATTTTAATTTGTTAAATAAAACTATTAAATTGGTCAATAAATTTAATTTGTTAAAATTAAGTTTAACTAATTATGCTTCATCTCGAACCTTTAATGAGTTTAATTCAAATTTTTTCATGAACAATTTCATAAAAAAAAACTTGTATTTTAGTGTTATCAAATTTTAACGAGTCAAACAAGACAAACCAGAGCTCAACTTATTAATCTAATTAAATTTTTTCATTAAATTTAAATAATTTCAAATTAGTTAAGTCTGAACTTTAAACGAATGGCTCGCTCGGTTTAACTTTCGTTTACAAGGGCAATTATTGAAACTATATTAATCATATAGGAGAAAAATATAACTGGGAACTATACAGTTGGGAGGAGCTCAAAAGGCCGAAAAACAAAAACAGTCTCTAGTCCAACGCATCACTGACTCGAGGCCATCACTGAAAACCCACTTCAGAGCTTGTAATTTGGAGGGGAGAAAGTGTTACCAGTGTTTATTGTCTTTAATCAATATTTAATTAATTATTTATGTCAAATTAATTATATCAAATAAAATTTAGGTAAACATTATTTTCACAAATATTTTGCTATTTTCACATTGTTTTCTTTCACGTAATAGTGAAATGAGTTCTACTATTATGTGAGAGGAGACATTATAAAATTAACAAAAACATTTGTAAGAATAGGGGTCTCCCTTGTCATTTTATTTTTTTTAAACTTATATCTCATATATGTTTTTACCAATTTTAAAATCAGAAATACTTATATTGTATCAAATTATAATTTTAAAATCCTAAAATTTAAATTATAATATAAATTTGTTAAAATTTTAAATTTTGTATGTAATAATATTTTATATATAGATCACAATATTGACTTTTAACATAAAACAAAATAAAACAAAATCACTTTAAATTTAAATTTTAATATTTCACATTATTATAACATATATTTATTGTATATTATTTATGTAATTATGAGTTTTGTATATGTCCTCTTCTTATCCATTAGGAGGTCGCAAGCAGATTTCAAACTCAATCTTAAGGATAGCGATTATCTTTTTCCTGTTGCACCAAAAAAAGAGATCATCCTTCATCGTGTGAACTCAAATTCTTGTACACTGTATATTTATGGAACTGTCTGACCACCGCCGTTTCGAGCGTGAGAAATTTTGGCACATTATTTAGATGCCGATTCGCATACATTTCTATTTTAAAATGGACAAAATACTTTTATACTTCATATCTACAAATAATAATTTATTATTATTATATTTTAATTCAGATAAAATTATTTGTTTATTATTTTTCTATTACAACTACAATATGATATGATAAATATAAAATTATTTAAATTTAATTAATAATAATTGATAATAATAACTTAATAAGGTTTTATTTTTTAATAGTGAAATACTCTTCGTAAATATTAATATTTTTTGTCAACTTCTTTCGTCTTACAAAATGAGTTATATATATTTATTTATTTACTTTTAATAAGTTTTTATTTTAAAATTTATATTATCCCATAAAAAAGTCAAACTTTTTCATTTATTATTTTATATATTTAAATAAATGAAATTAACTAAGAACATTTATTATGTTACAAGTAATCATAATAAACAAGTTAATTTAATATTTATGATTTTTTGAAGTGATATATTTTTTTATAAAATATGAATAGTAAAATAAGTATTTACTTCAATAAAAAAATAATAAAAATAAAAATTTAGAAATTAGAATTTAAAACTTTTGTTCTGTTTGACATAATTTATTTGAAAACAATTATAGTTTATAGAAAAAATGGATGTGAACACATGTTCACGTAATTGCGTAAAAATATGCTCACATAATTACGTAATTATGAGTATTTTAAAAATTATATTCTTAGCATATTAATAATAAAAAATATATCGCTTAAAACATTTACATAATTTTTTAAATATAAATATTTTAATCATTTTTAAAATTTTAACTTATTATACAAACTTTAAGGAAAATATATAATAACTTGAATTTAAAAAAAATATATAATTAACAATATTAAATTTTCATTTATAAAAAATAATTTAAGTATTAAATTAAATATGAACCATAAATGATTAGATAATTTATTTATATATTTCGTTTTATAATTAAATACAGTCATTTTTAAATTAAAATTTTGTGATAAATACTCCTCGTAACCAACTTTATTTGTCTAGTTTAAGGAAAAACTTCATTAAAGAAACCAACTCCTACTAAAATGTTATCATTCATTACCACAATAATACCCATCACTACAAAGGAACTTAAAGTAAAGGAATCCAACAAATTACATTGCATAGAAGCAGCTGCCCTTACATTACATTACATTACCTTTTTTACCCTTTTTTTTTTTTGGCATTGCAGAAGTACTAATACTGCTATACTTTCAACGACTCTTAATCCACTACAACAGATTCCTCATTAGTGTGTCCATTCTCAGTTCCCTCAAAAACCTTGGCAATCCTCTCGACCGGAATCAATGGCAGATAATCCGATACCGTATATCCTTTCTCAGCCGAATATGCGACCGTTTGATTGTACTTCTCCGACCAGTAAGCCGCCGTGGGGACCAATATATGAGCCACTTGAGGAAACAGAGGAAGCCGGTTCAACGACCTCCAAGCCGAGACTGCGTACTGCTCGGCTACCGGCTCGTACGTCGAGTAGTACTCTTTGGCTGTTGGCTCGTAGTTGGCGTACAACGTCTTTGCTATGTTTGTGGCCGTCTCCACCGCGCCAGCTCTCTGCACGTTCGAAGCCACAGCTCGAGCCACCTCCGGAGCCCTTTGAGCTGCCAACAAGGCTTTGCTTGAGGTCTGCTTGATTAGCGAGGGAACATGACGATCCACCTCGGTTATCGATTCCTCAACCTGCAAGCCACGTGAACAGAAGATCAAATCTCACGTGAACTCTGAACTCATCATCCGTCTATCATGGGCAGCGAAAAACTGGGCTCTGCCTAAAGCTCATGCTTTTGATTTCACTGGTTATAATTAATTTTTAAAAATAATTTAATTTTTTTTATAAATTAAATATAATTATATTATTAATTTATTTTTAAAAATTAATTAATTAATATTTTTTAATTAAAAAAATAATTAATAAATAAATTATAAATTATTTTAAAATAAATTATACCAAATAATTTATCGGTCTTAAAATATAAATGTCTAAAAAGCTCCGTCAAAACCAATATGAGTTTTAATCACTCTTGTCTTATACTGACACTCACTTTAGACAGGTTCAGAACTTCAAAACTGTGGACTCAATTCAGAAATCAGCCTCCTATTAAACAACAATAAAATTTTATATTTTAAATTTAATGAATTCTAGAAGCCAAATCTGATCAATTCAATATAATATGCGGTTATAATACCTTACGATCGACAAACTTTAGGAGCTCCAAGGGAACATCGTGAAACTTCTCATAAACAGGTCCGATCACGGTCTTGACGGTGCCTTCAACCGTCTGAACGCCGGGCTTCAACGGACCGGAGTTCTCTTTGGCGTATTCATAAATCGTAGTGAAGCAAACGATGACGTATATCGCCGCCAGTTGTACGAAATCCAGATACTTAAGCTTCTTCGCATCGTCTTGAACCTTCAAATTACAAACTCACGTTCAATAATGAACAACAACAAAAACAAATGATTATAATCAATTCCAAATCACGCGTAATAAACGATACCGTTTCAGTTGGTGGAATTGCTTCTGATTCAGCCATTGGAGAGAGAGAATTAAACCCTAGAGAGAAATATATTTGGGAAAAAACTTGTAACTCAAGAGGCTAAAAATGAAGTAGTATTGTAGTAACAAATCCCCTATTTTATAAGTGGGTGTCTTCGATCTGCTGCGGGGTAGTCGATGGAAAGATAGACCAGTAGGGCCCAGCTGTCTGATGTCATGGTTGGGGGCCATTAGCTTTTTTTTATATACACCCGTCCCAAAATTTTCAGCGGAATTTTTACCCATATTAAAAAAATATTAAAATTATTTAAGTTATTTTTTATATTAATAAAATTTAAATAATTGTAGAAGTTCAATTGGTATATTATAATATTTTATATAATGTATTAGTAATTAAAATGATGAATTATTAATCTTTATGTTATAATATTAATTAAAATGGTGAATTCTATTTGATAAAATAAAAATAAATTGATCAATTCAAATCATTAAATTTTTTAAAAACAGTATATTAAAAAAATTATGAGATTTTCAGATAAAAATATTATAAAACTTATGGAACAAAAGATGTTTTTTTCCGATCTTAATTTTAATAGTCAAATTAGCTTTTTATTTGGTTGCTAAGTTTTAATTTCGAAAGTGCAAAACAGTGCATGTTATATGAATTACTTGCTTCATTTGATTTTTGATTAGTGTACAAGGGTCCATTCCCCTTTCAAGATTTTCTTTATTTTTCTTTTGGAAAAAATAAATATGTTATGCACATTTTTAATTTATATTTAACCAATTTTTTTTTTTTTATTGTCGTTGTTGTGGTATGTCCCATTTGGTTTATTTAGATTTATAAGTGTACCAGTGAATTTGATTTTAATACTATTTGCTTACGATCACAACAAGTTTAGTCGGATGGAGTAGAATATTGATTTGTTTAAATTTATACTATAATTTACTAATTATAAATAAAATTTATTTTAAAGTTTTTTTAACTATTGAATCATACTTAATTATAAAAGTCAGTTTTAGTATTTTAAAATTTTTAAACGAATTTTTTTAAATATCCTTATAAAATTATATGTTCAAATATTATACTAAGTTTTAAAATTGATTTTTTTTGCTCATTGTTATGTTAATAAAATTAAAATCAAAACTTTAATCAAATTAAACTCAAAAAATTTAAATTTATTTTACAACATTGTCACTGGTACTAAAGTTTTAGTACGTTCACTTTACTTTAGAATCAAGGGTTGATCAAGTAATATAAACGATGTAATAAAAAATTAACATAATTTTTGAGTTTGAAATCGCAGAGCGATAATAAATTTATTAAAATATCAAAATAAAATTAATTAATATGGATGAGTAGTAAATTATTATGTGCGCTTTTATTATAAAATAAATTTTTGATCGAACGAAGAAAAAACAAAAAATAGTACATACGTATTAAAATCGTCATAAGATACGACCTTACTCGAAAATCCAAACGCACGGATTTGTTAAAGATAACGGTACAGTGACGGTAAGTTAACGAGTTTAAGCTACTTTGAACAAGTTGGCTCCCGTGGTAGCCACGTGTCAACACATGGGAGGGTAATTAAAATAACATTATACTACTACTATTGCTGCGCTGGCACAGATTTCTAGGGGCTTCCAGTGGCACGATGTTTAAGAGACACGTGCGGGGTTACGTCACTGTCTTTAGTCATTTCCTGTTCATTTGAAAAATCTCATCTTCTTGTGCACCATGATGACAGACCTCACGTTGTCTTTTTCAAAGGACCCCACTTTCTCCAAAGCTTTTCTTTTACAGCCCAGTAAAGTTCGAGTTTGTTCGGTTAAATAATTAAAATGAGTCAATTTATTTTTTTTTTAAATTAAATAATTAATATTAAATATTAAACAAAAATCTCATTCGTTAATAATTAGATAAACAATAAATAAGTAAAACTAGAATTTGAATATATATATTTTTTAATTTTAAATAAGCTAATTCAAACACAACAAATTTGACTCAATTTAACATATTTAACACTTTCATAGCCTTTTTTTTTTTGAAGGAATATTAGGGTTTCAGGGCTAAAACGTTATTAGCGTTTGACTGATTCTTTAGTTTGTGCAAAACATTTGTTTGATTTATATTTTGTTTTAGTTTTACTTTTCAGCTGAAAAAAACAAGACCGGCTTAATTTTTGTTTTGGTTAATAATGTCTCGTTGCTTGTTTTTAGTCTCGCTTAAATGCCTAATCAATCGGATTACAGCGTGTCATTCAAACAAACTTGCCTAATTTCTAGCTCACCGGCTCGTACGGTACAGATATTACTTTATATATGGTCAAAGAATGGAACCCGACGTCCCATATTATAAAAGAGCATTTATATAATTATATTAATTTCTTTAAATCGTAAATTCTATACTCATGGCTTTCAATCATTATTTTACAAAATTCCGTAGTAGTATGTCAGAAAAAAAAGAAGAAAATCAAGAATTTTAATTGTTTTAAAATAATTATACTTCTTATTATATGAAAATATTAATTTAATTTTTTTTGTTGAAAAGTGCCAACATTTTATATCGAGTGTGTATTCCTGAAAGTATGACCTCCATGTTGTAGGGACTACTATTTATTTAAACTCCATAAACAATTAGGAAATAAATAAAGTTTAATAAGATTTTCTTTATATTGTTCGCTACCAAGATTCGCATCCATCGGCTCAAATTTAAAGAGCTCAAAAAGTTAAACATGTGGGGTCGCTCTTAAACCAGCAGCTTAGTGGAAATAATTTACAATTATTCAAGTACAAACTATTTTAATGTAGAAAATTTCCCACTAGTTGAAAGGTTTAATAAAGATGTAAATCAAATTTGTATAGACATGGTTTTGAAGTTTCTATTTTGGAGTTAGAAGCGGAGTCTGCTTTCATAGATCTATTTGGGCCCAAGGATGTTGTCTCCTCGGAATTGGGCTATTTTTTTGATTGCCTACTTGGGCTTTTGTGTGGCATCATAACAATTGGAAGACTTTTTAATGAAAATATTAGCAAATGAAAGTCCATATATTTAAACCAAAAAAAAAAAAAAGAAATTAAAGAAAGTCAATATATTTTTTTAACGGTAGTAAATTAGTAACTCACAATTTTTTATTTTTTTGAGTAATAATTAATTTAAAAGTCTATTTAACATAATTTATTTTAAAATAATTTAAAATATATTTTATAACTTAAATAAATTATAAATTAAAAAAATATTTATTAATTAAAATTTTAAAATAAATTAATAATATAAATTATATTTAATTTTTATATATTTTTTAAAATTAATAAAATTAATTAATTTTAAATTAATTAATTTTTAAAAATAAATTATAATCAATTTTAATAAAAAAACTGAACAAACAGCTCCAACTAACTTGATTTATAAATTGTTAGAGAAAAGCAGAAGACAGTAATGGAGGATCAGACAGCCCGTCTCAGGGAAGCCTTTGGCGAGTCATCGGATAGCGATAGCGAGCACCAAGAACCACTCCACATTGAGGAATCTGAGTCCATATTCGGGGAAAACCCTAATTGGGAAAGAATCGCTGAAATTAATGGTTTATGGTTGTGCAGAAACTTCATCTCTCTACAACAACAGTCTTCATTGCTCTCACAAATTGACAAAGGTCCATTCTTTTTACCTCATTTTATTTGACAAAGGTCCGTTCTTTTTACCTCATTTTGTTTTATGATACAATTAAAAGATTATGCTTGAAACAAATTCTTAGTTACATTTTAATGATGATGGTATATGTGAGTTGACTTGGTCCCACACCAGTTGTGATGTAAATTTGAAGGCTTTAAGGTTGAACCTAAAACTCATAGCTCAAGCTTTTGGTTTAAATTGGGTTCAGTAATTATATTAAGGGCCTTCGTTTGAGCTTCCTTGGCTCCCTGTTATATTTAAATTTTACAAATAGGATGCAATTTTAGTATTTTACAAAATGGACGTTTTTTGTGGAACAGTCATTGACATTGATCCAAATGTTTGACTACAGTGAACTTCTAGTTGAAATTGATAGAATGAGGCTATACTACCAGATACTATCGTTGTCCCAAAATGATAGACCCCTTCTAGAAAGACATTAATTTGATGAAAGGTGGTTATATTGGATGTGCATAAATAGACAAGCTGGCACACATTTTGGGATGGAGGTGGGAGTTGTTAATAATGAATTTGTACTAGAAGTTTAGAATGGTATACATGTTGTATAATTTTTGCACAGGCTTTAATTTTTAATAAATATTTGGACATCAATTCATGACAGTCAGTTTTGTATTAATCATTAATGTTATCAAGGCAGCATGAAGCTGCTAGTGAAATAGAATGGAATCTGAAGAGTAATGAGTGAACGAATGTGCAAAAGTTTGAGGGGAAAGAAAAAGATCGAAGTAGGTTCAGGTGATGAGAGACTGTGTAGTTGCTTGTCCTGTAATTTACTTGTTACAGATATTTGTTGTACTTATTATTGCTCTAAATGCTGAAGTCTCGCATATGTTGATTTACCTATCCATGAATGCAGAAGGATGGTTCACTGAAGCCTCTCACAACCAGGTTTGACCTTACTGAATCTCTCATGTCATAAGCATACATAATTTTCTCTTAAATTTATAGCAGATTAATGAAAACTATAGACTTTCTGTGCGGAAAATTGAGATTCCACGTTGAAAGTGAAGTTCTTTCATGGAAAGTTTGTCTTAAAAATATAGAAGAGAATGTTATGAAATTTAAGCAGTCTGCATACAGTCTGTTTTCTAATATTACAATGTTTCAACCTAAGCTAGGCAAATTATTCAGCTTCTTCTTTGCTGAAAAGACCAATGAATTTGTCTACAGGGGCTTATGTTATGCATTCCCTTCATTGCAGGCTATGAGATTTGGAGATCTCCCTGCATGGGCAACTGAAATTTCAAATTCCATAAAGGAAGTTATTCACTACAGTGATTGTGCTTCTAGTTCTGAACCTATGGACCAAGAAGATTGTGACGAGGACAAAGAAGACTGTTTGTTTCCATTAGATTTATTATGGAGGGAGCCCCTTTTCGATCAACTTATTGTCAACATCTACCAACCAGGTGAGGTGCGATATTATTATGGAAGTTGATGTGTCATTGACATTTTACTTCTTATCATTCAAGATGATGTAGTGGAGGTCCATCTTCTCAGCGTATACTAATTATTCTCTCTTTTTCAAAATTTAAGAGTATTATTGACTTTAAAAAATTGACTTTTAATATTTTTAAATTTAAATTTACATGAATATTTTAGATTATAGTCAAAACAATTATGAAAATCATGAACTATTTGAAAAGTACTATTAGTTGCAAAAAAATAATTTTTACAAAACTCAAACGAGTTCATGTTAATTTGACTTTGAAAATTTAAAAGTCAATAGTACTCTTATATTTTGTAACGGAGATAGTATATTACTCCCTCCATTCCAAAAAAATGAGTCCCAGCTGCAATTTACTTTTGTTTAAGATAAATATTCCTTTTTTATTTTTCTTTATTTTTTAATGATGTTTGTAAGATAACACAATGACCTCAGGTTTATCATAAGCCTGCCACCACTAAACTAAACATTTAGGGACGAACATGGCATGAAAATATACCCTAAAAGTTATGCAAATTTTCTAAATGCGATTATTTTTTTGGGAACAGAACGACAGAAAAATAGTAGTCTCTTAATATCATCAAGCATGAGAATATCATATAATTGCTGCTGTGCAGGGAATTTGTGCACATGTTGATCTTATGCGGTTTGAAGATGGGATCGCTATTGTCTCCCTAGAATCATCCTGTGTGATGCATTTCAGCCGGGATGAAACTAAAGCTGCGAGTATTGGAATGGAAGCAAATAGCGATTTACCATTGATAAAGGTTCCTGTATATTTGACTCCAGGATCACTCGTCCTTATGTGGGGGGAAGCTCGATATCTTTGGAAGCATGAGATTGATCGTAAGCCTGGAAATCAGAGGTGGGAAGGGCAAAACATTGATCAGAAAAGGAGAACTTCCATCACACTGAGAAAGCTTTGCCAGAGCGAGTAGACTGGCATGACTATATTCATCAGTGTTTCTTGCTATGTCCCAACTGAAATCCGTTTGCAACATTTGCAATTTTATGTTTTATTTTTTATACACGAAGTCTCAAAATACATTTTCTCCATATGGTTACGGACAACTATTACATTGAATTTGTTCCTGAAATTTAAAATGTAATATGTGTTCTAAAATCATTTTGTTTTTATGTTTTAGAATAAAATAAAAATTTATTTTGCTCTTATGGTTTTGAAAGAAGTACTTTATATTGGCTAATGACAAAACAAGATATGTAGAATGAGTTAATAAAAAACTTATTTTTCAAATCAAAATTTAGTTTAAAGTTAGTGTAATTAAAAACAAATAATTTAATTGTAGGTTAATAAAATATTTTCAAAATTATGCATCAGCATGACAAAATGTGATCATATAATATCACATTCACAAACTTTTTTTCTCCGGAGAACATTGCTATACGAATAAAATGGAAATATAACTGTTCACAAAGAATTTTAAGTAACATTATTTGAAAATAAAATTATTTAAAAAATAGAGATCAAGATAAATATATCAATATTTGTGATAAAACGATGTTATTTTATTTATTTTATATGTTATAAAATTATATCATTTTAGTTTATAATATTATAATATGGGTTTGTTTAGCTTATTTTTTAATTAAAACTTATTGACTAAATTTTTAAAGTAAATTGATAATATTGTTATACTTAGGCACCATTTGTTACAAGGAATTCATTTTCCAGAAAACGTTTTCCAGATTTTTCAGTGTTTGGTATATTAGAGAAAATTCAATCAACAAGAAATCATTTTCCAGTCAGTAGAAAATTCTTTTGTTATTTCAGGAAAACGACTTACGGATTTAAATCCGTAAGTCATTTTTCAAAAAGTGATATCAGTATTGTTTATTTATGTCATTATTCGTAACATTTTTATTTAATCACTCTTATCATCTTTTTATTTATTTTATTTTAAAAATAAATATATTTATTTTTATTTTC
>JAUMHB010045718.1:6959-17570 GCA_032359685.1 Pittosporum tobira
AAAAAAAATAACATTTTTAAAGTGTGAGACCTGAATTTAAAAACATCCCGTCTTTTAGAGGATCGAACCTTCCAGTCTAATTTTCGGATCATGCTAAAGATTACTCCCTCAGTCTCAAACACGTAACATTTTTTTTTTTTTTTTGGATATATCATTAAAATTGTAATATTTTTTTTAAAAAGTTTAATAATATAAATTGTCAATATTATTCTTATTTTATCAAATATAGTCTACCATTTCATCTACTACTTTAACATTATGACTCATCATTTCATCTATTATTTCACTATTTAAAATTATAATATCAATATTATACTGCACAATTTTTACTACTATTTTATTATCTAAATTATAATATTATTAAAAATAATTTATACTATTTATTCACAATTAAACATATTTTTTAATATTCGTAAATCAGATTCAAACGATTGCGATTTTTATGGGTGGGAGAGAATAGTCTACTAGAGCCACAAATTCAAATTTTATGTTTCATCATTTATTTCACTATAATCTAATAGTTTATCTATATGTATTTATTTTATTTAATATTTAATAAATTTTTAAAATAATATACGTATAACCATTTGATTAAAATAAAAGAAACTATAGAACAGAATATATAACAAAAAAAATGAATCAAGAGCCAGAAACGAAGCAAAATACTTTTAAATAACTATCATCATCAGAAACTGTAATATCAGTCATGGTGCTTGCAGTCATCTCACCATGTCCACCTTCCCAATCTCCCTCACTTCACAAACTAAACAACCATCATCACTCTCGCCTCCTTCACTTGTTAAACCAATCCACTTCCATGTCCGAGCTCAAACAAATCCATGCCCAAGCACTCCGCACCACATCCACCCATTATCCAGAAACTCTCTTTCTTCACAGCCGAATCTTTCACTTCTCATCCTTACGTGACCTCGACTATACTTTCCGCCTTTTCACCCAAATTCAAAGCCCCAATTCTTTCATCTGGAACACCCTCATTCGAGCTTGTGCTCACAGCAATCACCAAAAAGAACAAGCAATTTTGTTGTTCCATGAAATGATGACTGAATCCACTACTCTCCCTGATAAGCGCACATTCCCATTTGTGTTCAAGGCATGTGCTTACTTGTTTGCCATGTCTGAAGGGAAACAAATACATGGCCATGTTTTGAAACATGGGTTCGATTCAGATGTTTATATTAACAACAGCTTGATTCACTTCTATGCGTCTTGTGGGTGTTTGGACGATGCACGAGACGTGTTCGATAAAATGCCTGAAAGAAGTGTGGTTTCTTGGAACGTTATGATTGATGGGCTCGTTCAGCTGGGTGAGTTTGATGATGCGTTGAAATTGTTCCGTAAGTTGCAAACGTTGTTTGAGCCGGATGGTTATGCGTTGCAGAGTGTGGTAAATGCTTGTGCTGGTTTGGGGGCCTTGTCTTTGGGAATGTGGTGTCATGCTTATGTTTCGATGAAGTGTGCTTGTGATTTGGCCGATTCTCTTCTATTGAACAATTCATTGGTGGATATGTATTGCAAATGTGGCGAGCTGGATATTGCTAGACAGGTTTTTGAGAGGATGCAGAAACGGGATGTGACTTCGTGGAATTCGATGATTCTAGGATTTGCCATGCATGGAAAGGCTGAAGCAGCATTGGAATATTTTGCTCGCATGGTTCATGAAGAAGGGTTAATGCCGAATTCTATCACATTCAGCGGTGTATTGAGTGCTTGCAATCATAGAGGTTTGATAGTGGAGGGTCAGAAATATTTTGATATCATGATTTATGAATACAAAATTCAGCCGGTATTGGAGCACTACGGATGCCTGGTTGATCTCCTTGCTCGAGCTGGGCTCATTGATGAAGCGCTAGATCTTGTCTCAAACATGCCCATGAAACCTGATGCCGTAATATGGAGAAGTCTTCTTGATGCTTGTTCTAAGAAAAATGTAGGTCTAGATTTAAGTGAAGAAGTGGCTAGGAAAATCATTGAGTCTGAAGGTGCTGGCTGTAGTGGCGTTTATGTGCTTCTTTCCAGGGTTTATGCAGAAGCTAGTCAGTGGGACGAGGTTGGATTGATAAGGAAATTGATGACTGATAACGGTGTGACTAAAGAGCCTGGGTGTAGCTCAATCGAGATAAATGGTATTGCTCATCAGTTTTTCGCTGGGGACACGACCCATTCAAAAACTAAAGAAATATACGAGTTTCTGGATGTCATAAACGGTAAATTGGAGGCGCTTGGGTATGATCCTGATGTTTCGCAAGCGCCAATGGTGGATGAACTTATTGACGGGAAGCAAAATTCACTTAGGCTACATAGTGAGAGACTTGCCATTGCTTTTGGGCTCTTAAACCTCCAACCAGGTGTGCCGATTCGTATATTTAAGAACCTAAGAGTGTGCAACGATTGTCACAAAGTTACCAAACTGATTTCTAAAATCTATGATGTTGATATCATTGTAAGAGATCGTGCTCGATTTCATTATTTTAGAGATGGCTCGTGTTCTTGCATGGATTATTGGTGACCGTTATGCAGTTCCAGCGTCTATTTTGTAATGTATATTTTATGCATGTATTGTATCAACACTCGAGGGTGATCATATGTTCTGCAAATGAAAAGGCTGTACTTAAATGTATTCCTCAATTCAAAGAATTGATATTTTCACCAAGTAAATTACTATTTTTAGTAAGACCTACTTTTAAGTAATACACACTTGTCACCTGAGCTATTGTGATATTAGGTATAAAAAACAATTTATGTGATGTAAATATCAGTTTTTCTAGAAGTATCCATTTGCAAACCACAAACAGCAAGAGAACATGATCTTCTATACCTGCTATAAAGCGCAAAAGACTTTATATAACTATTTTTGGTGAAGCGTTTCCTGCCATTAAAATTTCAAATATACCTTACTTTTTCCCATATTTACTCCCGTACTTTCACATCTCCAAATTGACAATGGAGGTGTGTACCACATCTAAAACTCTGCCATTAACTCCCTATTTTTGCACACACAGAAGTGGACTAGTACATATAATTGCACATGATGAAAGTATGCAACTCATCTTTGTAAGATATTTCTAGACGGCTGCTGATTGAAACCCAAAACTGAAAAGCCAACCCCTATATACCACATGGTGGGTTCCCATTGAAGTCCACAAACATGGTCCCGTCTTTGGAGGTGCCCAAACGTCTCCGCTAAATAGTTTTGTATCGGCAAAATAATATGTTTCCCAACACTAGTCAATAACATAGAATTGATGAGACACAAGTAGATCAATTCTAAAGGTGCTCAAAATAATTTATACAAAAATAAGTTTCAAGTTTGCAACATTCCCTGGAGGAGGAAAAAAAAAAAAAAAAGGTACAAGCTGTCCAACCTCATCAAATCATAAGACTTCAAAAGCAAAGTCAAAAGCGTCCGAACTCCTCAACGGAAAACATATAAATAGATATGGCTGTCAGAATTATGTCTTATTTAGCTTTAATTAATCGGGAGTTATCTACTCATGCCATAGACATCAAAAGCAGAGTAAAAGAAGTAAACCTCAAACTGATTCCTTAATCTGATTTCGGAAGCAGCCTGATGTAGTATGTCCACATCCTGAAGTTGTATGTTCGTTCCGAAGCAATAGAATAATGCAATTCCAATGCAACTTATAAAGAGATTCCAGTTTATGGCGTCACTGAAACACCAGAAAACAAGATGAAAAAAGGTCATCAATAAATCATTAAATGCAAACTGAAAAGGCTCTGTTTAATTAAATTAGCTGCAACAATGTACATCATACACACTCGTGGCGTGGACTGCACATTGCAATAACATAATGGGCATACCACATGAAAGTGGGATATTTTAAACGAATGACCATGTGGAGCCTGGAGCTCCATCAATCTTGTCAGGTATATGCTCGTCTATTCGGTAAGCATGCTTATCATATATGAATAAAATTCAATAAATGAATCGACATAGGCACTCTAATCTAGCGATAGATATGATAATGAAGAATTATAACCATTTCTTATCTTTCTTGATCAGACCATGGACTTGTGAACTCATTATTGGAGTCTAGCTTCAAAATTAGACTTTTAAGTGTATTGACGATTTTTGCAAAGATTTACAAAGTTCCCCTACCCTTGATCTTATAAAGGTGGAAATTGCCTCTAGACCTAGTCATTTAATTAGCTAATTAAGCCAACATAACGTCACCAAGATAAACCCATACCAGGAAACCAAGACCATTTTCGAATAAAAGATATACCTAGCACTAACCCTATGTTTGGCAACCCAACTACAAGCCTTGGAATTGAACTTTGCCCCTCAATACCAATTCCTAGACTTAGGATTGAGTTGCCAAACATAGCTTAACTTGCATTACTTGTGATTTTGTCGCATTCTATACATAGAAAAAACATGGCTTAACTTTCATTACTTGTGATTTTGTTACATTCTATACTTAGAAAATATATTTCCAGATACCGAATCCCATATTCATGATGACACTAGCAGCCTAGCAGGCATCAGATAATGAAGTAAAATGTAATAGCAGTATATTTACCAACTCAAATCAAAAGCTCACCTTTTATAGAGGATTGAACTACAACAACATTCATAGTCACATTATTGGGAGGAAGCTGCAATGTTAGGGGGCAAAGCTTCCCATTCAATGGGCTCCTCGAACACACAGTTATATTCTTAAGGCCAGTATCTTCCTCCAAGCTCCGAGTCAACTCATGAACCCCCGTCCCCTTGAAGGTAAGTGGAAACCCCTGCGTAGAGTCATCCACATCCCCATATTCGTCTGCAACATGGTAATATATAGTTCTCCCATCGTCCCTCTTTAGGGGGGAATTTCCAAGATAGTCATTTGACTGCAACCAACAAAACAACATAAATTAAAAACACAGAAATTCAGTATTTCATATTAGAGGACTCCAGAGGAAACACATATATATAGAGAGAAAAAAGGCAGTTATATTATAATGTATGTCATTTTTTAACAAAACGATGTCCATTTAGAAAATTGCTCGTTTTGTTAAAAAATACTATCTTGCAGCATATATTTTTTGCAGCTACCATGATCTTACATATATATATAACATATGGAAGTATCGATTTCCAATTTGGAAACAGGACAATATATCTACCAACACTCCTATCTCCCCAACAAAAAGAGAATTAATTTGACTTTTTAAAGTAATTTTATGAATCTTAAAACCTAAATAGGTAAAAATTCATTTCATATTTGTGAATACCTAATTGTAAACTATATTTAAAAAGTATGACTAACTATAAAATTGTACAAATAGTCGAATTTGTAAGAATCGAACCTCTTGTCTGGAAAAAGTGACAGGAGTAGAAGGCGAGCTAGATTCAGAAGAACCGAAAGAATCAGTGTGTGGAATCAACCTGGGCGGCGGCATTCCGGCCGGTGATTGAACAACAATCTCAACAACATCCACTTGCCAAAAAATCCAGTCCTGGGTGGCGGTCCGATGAGGAATATCATGAGTGACAGAGTTTCTCCATGGCGGAAGGCCGCCGTTGGCACGTAGAAACTGCCCATATCGAGTCCTCAGCTTCACGTCATTATTCCCATCTCTAATTGGTTCCCACTCAACCGATGAATCGAGACGGCGGGGCAGAGTTTGGAGCACTTTACGGCCGGTCATGCCGAGGAGAAACGGCTGGTTGGAGGCTGTGAGGTACATGTTATAGCAGCTCTTGAGGCGGATTATGTTATTGTTGCTGGTGTCAGGGACGAATTCGACGGTCCAGCGGGCGTTCTTGGAGGATCCGTTGCGGTCTTGGCTGACGGATTCTTCGTCTTCGTCGGCGGTTAAGTACTTGCCGTGATGACCTCGGAGTCGGACTGCCTTGGCATTGTGGAACATTTCCATTGCCGTAATTTGTTGAAATGGACTTCGACTGCTTTGCTTTTTATCAACCAAATCAATGGAAGATGATGAATTATCAGTATCTGATTCAGACAATTCTTGTTTCGGATTGGTAAGCGTTGGAGATTGAATAAAGCGAAAACGTAGAAATGGTAGCAGTTGGAGTCTAGCAAGAGTCGACGTGGAAAGATGATGAAGGGATTTATCTCTCTCCTATATTCTCGAAAATCTAAGTAGTGTTTGATGTCGGTACGAGATTTGCTTCAATATATAAATACGGAGACAGGACGGGGGTGAAAGAGAAGACTATTTTGACGTGTAAAAGACGGAGAGAAATACCAAGTAAAATACACGTGACTATTCGCCAGCCGTCAGTTACACGCGGTTTGGTCACCCGTGCTTATCTTGCGTGGGAAATTAATCAGGTTGTACCTGAGCTGCTAATCACTAGTCATAAGTAAATTTAAGTTACTGTTTTTTATTTTAGGGAAACCTATTCCACGACAGAAAATTCTATTTTCGCACTTTTTTACGATATTAAAATATTGCTGCTGTATGTTGAGTGATATTACTTACTTGCCCCCAACGACAGAAAAAAAAAAAAAAAAACTTCATCTTTTCAACAGAGATTTGGAGGAGAGAAAATGGTGGTAAATAAATGTTTTATGTTGAATTGGTCTGAAAATGGTTGAAGTGTTTTGTCCGAAGCAGGAAAGGGGCGTCCAGCAAAGGGTGAATCGGTCGGTTGGCTTATGTTCGGGGATTTGACGTGAATAATTTAGTTCGATTTAGACCTTTGTTTATGGTTTTTTATGGCTGGGCATCGACGGCAACACCCATGTTGTGGTTTTGCTGAATCACGGTGCACTATTTGGCAGGTGAGTCGAGAATTATAAAGGTTTAAAATAATATTAGAAGTAAGCATTGTGTAATCAAACTTAAAATGGCATGGTAAAATGGCAAAATACTCCCACTTTCTTTTTTGAGTTGGGTTTAATGATACGGTTATGCTAACTGGGAAATATAGTTGATATTTTGTCTATTTAATTAGAATATTATTAATCTAATTCTTGTTTGGGAATTGTATAGATAAGATAGAGAAAGATAAAAGTTATCATTAACTTAAAATATTTTTAAAAGATGAGAGAAAATCATTTAATGTTTAGAATAATGTAGAAAAATAAACTATTAATACAACTTTAAAGTCTACAAGCAACATGTAAGAAGAAATAAATATTTTTACTTTTGAAGACTATAACAGTAGAACTACATACAAAAAAGGGACAAGGGAAATAGTTTTTGCCTAACATCGAAATTGTACTCGGTATTTTAAAAATTACTAATCGACCCTTAAGTAACGGAAAGAGAGCCTATTAAACGGAAATTAATCAAATTTAAACAAAAATTAAAATGATTTAGGCACTCAATCAATTTAGACGTCAAAATATTTTCTAATTACTAGACAAGAACTATTCAGAACTGATAAAAACATGTATAATGTTGATCGTACTTAAGCCATTTCTCCTAAATTTTAGGCACTTAAAGCTGTTCTTTAGGTTTGGTTTGGGTATAAACCATTCTTTAGTTGTACAGAGGCAAAACAAAAAGACTTTAAAAATTATTTTTTTTAACAATAAATATATAATTGTTAGAAGTGGGATCTATGAATTAATAGTAAACAGATATGAGTTAATTTATGAATTTCACTTATAAAAAAAACATTTTTTCCTTATAAAAACAATAATTTCCTACACCTTCTGTCTGATTAAAATTACAACACTTTCTTTTTTGGACGTCTCATTAAAATTATAATATTTTTATTTTTTTGCACATTCCATTAAAATTGTAAAATTTTAATAATATAAATTTTCTAAATTAAAATTACTTTTACTTTATCAAATATGGCTTATCACTTCATTTACTACTCTAACATTATGGCTTATCACTTCATTTACTACTCAAACATTATGGCCGACCATTTTAATTATTATTCTATTATTTAAAATTATAATATTAATATTATACTCCACTACTTTAACTACTAATTCATTATTTAAATTATAATATTATTAAAAATAATTTAAACAATTTACTCATAACTAAATATATTTTTTAATATTCGTGAAAAATGAAATGATTGTGATTTTTGTGGGAGGGATGTCATTCGAATGGGTCCTGGTTTGATAAGTTTACAAACAGAAGGAAATATTTTTTTTCATTTGCTTACCAAATATACGAGGTTTATTATGCGATTATTATTTCGTCAAAAGATTTGCTAAAGTAGCGATCAGAAAGTAGAATATATATAGTTACCAAATATTTTCTCGTTTGTTAGACATTATATCATCTTGATTCGTTATGGATCCCATATGGACTTTGGCCCAAATCATCATCTCAATACATCATATCTAGATAACCTTAAATGACGTGTAACCGATCTCCAGTATAAGTATTTATAATAATATAAAATTTATTTAATTTAACTCGTATAATTTATTAATTATAATATATAATTTAATTTATGTTAGTTTAATTATTAAGATGAACACGACTATTCAAGTGGTTTCAGCTTTTGAATATGTTTATATTTTATTGCATTAATATTTTGCTTCGAGTTTGAGTAAAAAATTTAACCACTTATTTTAAATTGAATTCGAACAGTTTAATTCATTTTGCGGCCTTTAAATATTTTTTTTTTAAGTAGATTAAATTTTTGTCTACGAAGTTTTGACACATCTTTAGTCTCTCTCTCCAATTTTTTTACATGGTACACTGGTTTGCTTTTTGACGTAATAAGGGTAATGAAATCAGTACAACATAAAAATCAATCGTGAGATAAGGAATCCAATTATAAAGACAAGAATATGACTTTCACTTTCTTCTAATCATAAAATTAATAAAAGATAATAGAAAAATACCTTCTTTGTGAAAAACCTTGGGGAATTAGAGTTATTATCAGAGAATAACGACACCGGCGAATCAAGATCCAAGTCCTCCATTGTTGGATGTTCATCTGAAACATACGAAAAACAAGAAACCATCGAGAAATAATCACTGAAAGAGTCATCCTCACCGATATCTACGTCCTCCACAGCCCACAAAATCCAGTTCCGCATTGAACCGGTTCGAGGACAATCATGCGTAACCGAGTTCCTCCACGGCAGCGGGCCCCCATTCCCACACAAATACGCTCCATCGAAACTCCGAAGCCGCACATGGAACCCGTCTCGTATCGGCTGCCACTTGATCGAAAATTCCTTCATGTTTTCCGGTATCGTTTGAAGAACCTTCTTTCCTGTCATCTTCATGCCCATAAGGAAAGGGGATTTGGAGGCGGTGAGATAGCGGCCGTGACAACTTTTGAGGCGGATTGTACGAGCGTTCGTATCGACAATCTCGACCAGCCAGCGAGCTTTGTGAGATGACCCGTTACGGCTCTGCCGGACCGTTTCTTGATCATCATCAGCCAGTAGGTATTTATCGAGGTGGCTTTTGAGTCTAACAGCTTCTTTGTCGAAGAACTCCATGGTGATACAGACTTTTGGAGAGACATGATCATGAATTAGATGTACTGGTAAGCTCTTTATATTATGTATATCCTTTTTGTTATTTAATCCACACACATTCGCACGGGGATGTGTATATTATCTCCGGTGTAACTTTAGAAATTATTTATTTATTTGCTTTTAGTATAATTTTGGACACAAGTGTTTTAAGAAAAGATAAAAATAGTATTTGATTATCTAATTGTTATAATATTTTTGAAAAATATGATTAATTTTCTTTATTTTAATAATCATTAAATGTTTTAAACTTAAAATTTACCTAATACCCACATTTAAAAAAAAAACTTTTCAATCATCATTCTAATCATCATATATAAATTTTGGAACAATTTTTTATTTTTTTAAAATAGTGAATATGTCAGTCTTTTCTTCGAAAATAATTGTAATTTTTTTTCATTATTAATTGATTTTATAACTGATTTTCATAAACGAGAGATTGATTACAACTAACTTTCACTAATTTAAGGGTAAACTAAAAAATTTTAAAAATAGTAAAAAACATGGCGACTTTTTTTTCTAAAAGTATGAAGCTAGCATATTAAAAGTACATATTTTCAGCTTCAGATAAAGGTGCCTTTGAGCCAAAAAAGTCCACAACTTATTTTGGAAAGTCAACAAAATACCAAAAATTTTAAAATCTAAATTAGTGTTTTTAAGCCAACTAAACACATTCTCAAATGGACTCTTATTCTATTTTTTTTTAATTTGTCAATTCTTTTTTTATTATTATTTTATCATATTTATTTGATTATTCATATTTAATTAGTTATTTATTTTTATTAAAATAATAGCACATTAAAATTTTAAAATCATTGACTTTCTTTTGATATTCTCTCCCCTCCCATTACGTATTAACTATTTCCATTGATTTTCATATTAATAAGATTAAAAATATATATTTTAAAAATAATATTTTTTTAATAGGTACTCATTTTCTATTTACAACAATTAAATTGGAATGAAATGAGTATCATAAAGTAACAGTTTTCTTAAGTCTCACAGTTTCCATAATACTCCATAATTTACATGAATTCTTATATATTATTATATAAATTAATTAATGATAATAATGTTTGATATAATTCACTAAATATAATATTCCGCTGTCTTTAAAAAATATATTCAAATCCAATGGTTAATATTG
>JAUMHB010045729.1:5891-17570 GCA_032359685.1 Pittosporum tobira
AATAATAATAATAATAATAAGGGAATCATAATGATCAAATTTTAATTTGTGAATGGAGGTACTAATTATTATTATTATCATTATTATTATATATTTTATTTTATTTTTTCTTTTGGTAATAATAATTATTTTTCTCGATAATTATGTATTTGCCTTTGCACATTAAAAACCCTAATTTGCGCTCTCTGTTTCTCTTTCCTTTTCTGCCGTTCACGTTCTCTCGGTGCCAAATCTATCTCCATTTTTACTTCCATGACGACGGCGGGCGAAGTTGAAGCCTCCTACGGCGGCGGAGCTGGAGGCAAATTTCGGAAAAGACCTCTGCGGAGGCCCCAAACGACACCGTACGATCGGCCGACGACAATTATTAGGAATCCCAGGAGCAGCGAGGGTTGGCTCTCCAAGCTGGTTGACCCCGCGTCCAAATTCATTTCTTCCAGAGCTTTCAAGTTCTTCTCCAACTTCCGTAAACGCCTCACAGGTTCAGCATATGCATACATCAACATATATCTATATATAATTACTCCCACCGTGACACGAAAAGACCACTTTTTTGTCTTTGTAAAGTCAATTAGCAAAATCCCTAAATTTCGAAGTTAATGAGAAGGAATCTAATTTTAGTCAATTAATTCTTTGAATGTATCTAAACTGTTTTCATTAAATCATTTGAATTTGTTTTTCCAAACCTATTATGAATCACATAAATTTTAGGATTTTGGGAATTGACTCGTAAATTCTGAAAAGGGACTCTTTTTGTGGAACGGGGAGTTTATCTTTTAAAAATTTAATTATAATTTTTGGTTCAATTTGGTTTGAAAAACTAGACCTAATTTGTAGTTAAGTTTCTTCACATGAATGTACTGCAGATCTGTAAGAAGTGTTATTATTTTGGGCTGGTTTAATTTAATTTAATTTAATTTTTTTTGTGGTGAACGATATTATGATGTTTAAAGTTTTTAGGTGATGTAATGGAATTAATCTATAAGGTAATGAATTTGGATGGCCTGTAATTTGTGTTAGTCGAATTGTGTGAATTTTATCTGCTTTGAAGGATTGTCCTGTGTCGTTTACTGGGATGATTTGAGTAATTAGGCTTTCTTAAGAAGTTGGGTGCTGCTTGCCCTCAGGTGATCTCTTAGTTTCTTTTTAGGGTGTACTCTATTCTGGCTTAAGATAGGCTACTGTTTGCACTTGAAAATGCGGACTTTATTTTATTTTATTTCTTAATGTCTGTGTTTGTCTTTAAATGTGATATTCTTGGACACCTGTGGGTAGAGTTCATTTGAGTTCCAGCATTTTTGGGTGTTTGGGATGCCAAGAAATATATGGCCAGCAAAAATTCAACTGCTGGTCAGCCTAAATTCTATCTTAGTTCTTGGAAGAATGACTTGCTCTTTCTTGGACTTGTTGGTAAGTCACTTTCCAGAGAAAACAAGTGTCTAGCTCTGTGTGAGCGAGCACTGTATTTATTTCTCCCTTCCAGAAACCGGATGAAGAATGAGTGCCCAACTTGTTGACAAGATTATAAAATAAAAGAAGAAATTGATTATAAAACTTGAAAGTTTTAAATCAAATTTTTGATGTTTTCTGGTTTTACTCCAGATTAAATTCGTATTTGCTAGGATTTCATAGTAACTGATTTCCAAGGGCATTGATTCCTACCCCACTCAATTCTTCCACCAGATTCTGTCCATCTTCTCTTCTTGTGTTATTTTTTTCTTGGCTTTATCATTTGAATAATTTTGTAACTTAATCTATCTTTTGTCTTTGGATTGATTTTGTTTTGAGAAAATGGAATATTGTTTTCTGTGGCAAATTGGGGAAATGTGAAGTCCTCTTAAATGCAGAGATCTGGAACTTCCTTCTCCATTATGTTATTAACCCTGTTCAAAAATTAGATATTGTTATTCCTTTTGGTACGTTTGAAAAGTAGAGATAATTTTTTATTTTACTACCATAGAACACCATGATATTCCTAATTTATCATTTCATTGTGAGTATAGATGAAATTTTACGTCATCTAAAAAGCCAATTATTTAAACAACATTTTCCTTAATGTAAAAATTGCAGTTGAACATGTACTTTTAGAAACCACTGGTTTTTTAAGGTACATCTAATTTGAAGTTGTATAACAACTTGAAATGTGTCTGTGGGATAAATCTCTATTGTTGGCCTAACTGGCATCGAAGCATGCAATGGTCTTGTGCATTGTACACTTAATACACATATTTGTAGGCACATGTATGTATATTTTGATGCTGATATTTTATCTGGAGGTTTTTGATGTGTATTTGAAATTCCATGTGTGGTATGGTGGAATATATGTATATACATATATATATATATACATATACATATATATATATATATATATATATATATATATATATGTGTGTGTGTGTGTGTGTGTGTATGTGTATATGTATGTGTATGTGTATATGTATATGTTTATCTATATATACATATTTATACATATATATACATATATACATACATCTATATATATTTAATTTGTCAATGTCCAAGCCGCTGTTTGTTTTAAATTTCTAATAAGTTGCTATTAGAAAGGAAACTGCTATGCAACTCTTTTTTGTTGATGTGACTTTTAATGTGGCCAGAGGCAGAGCATGAACCAAGGGATGTGCATCAGGCGACAGTTCCCAATGTAAGTTGAAGTGTTTATTATTCTCTAGTGCCAATTTAAACAGTTCAATAGTTGTGGTCCATCTCAAGATGTAGATTATTTGTTTCCCCATCTTAATTTTCTTACATTTTATTTTCTCTGTTTAGTCTTTTGAATGTATTTTGTTTCCCCCTTTTAATTTGTAACGTCTCTTTTCATTTCCTTCGTGTTCATAACAGAAGTTCTTCTAAACAATTATCTAAGAGTCAAGCAACCTATGATTATCGAGTATTGGTCATTCCACTTTCAGTACAAACATAACTTTTATCTTTGTTCATTTGTATGACTATAGAATTGATTCATAAACTGTCTTGTTGCATAGAAGCACCCCATTTGGTAACCAAGGCCTTTGACATTCTCATTCTGCTGAGTTAATTTTTGTGATTTTCATTTGTCCAGAAGTGCTTCATAAACTGTCTTTTGCATAAAGTACCCCATATGGTTTTAAAAGCCTTCAACATTCTTGTTCCGCTGAGTTAATTCTTGTGATTTTCAATTGTCCAGCCATACTAAAATTTCTTTTGTCTGATATTTATCCTTGATAACTTCAGTCGATTATCGAGATCTATTGTTGATAATTATGGTTAAATATTCATTTGAAGGTATTTCTAACTCAATTCAAGCATCAAATCCATTTCAATTCCTTAATATCAGTTTGTACCAATTTCAGTTTTGATACTTGCACTTTTTCTTCATTTTATAAATTAAATATAAGAATTATTGTAATGCTAATCCTGTATTAGGGCTCTCTGTGTGCGTGATTGTGTTTATAGCTTTCATTGAATGCTCATTATGCATATCTACTCTAGAAATTAGACTCAGTACAGCTTGGCAAGGCTGCAAATTTCAACTTATTTGATGAAGTCTAGGTTACTATTACAGCTTGCTTACTTTAATAATAACCTAGTTTTGCTATTAACTTATTCTCTCCATTCACAACTAAGCACTAATTGTCGTAGCACACTCATTCCTTTCCATTTTAAGAACAAATGGGCCATACATCATAGATATGTCATCTAACCCCAATTGCTTCATCAAGGTTTCCTTGATTATGTTATGCACGTGCTTTTGGGACTACTGACAGATTTATTTATATTGTGGTTGAAGAATTGTAATGGAGCACGTGAACCAGACATTGCTCACAATGGGAATTTTACTAGCAGTGGAATTTCTGAGCTTGAGCAAATGTTTAATCGAAAAACTTTTACCAGGTTAGTTTCTGCCAATATATCAAGTGTTAACACTTGCATGTTCATATGTGTATCTGTTGCCTGCTGTTTTTTTTTTTATTGGTTTATTTTTCAGTCCTGAAATTGTTTTCATTTCATAAAGCAGTTGAGGTAGATCACGTGGTGATGCTTCGCAGTTTTGGACTGTGTATCTGTTGCCTGCTGTTTTTTTATTGGTTTAACTTTCAGTCTTGAAATTGTTTTCATTTCATAAAGCAGTTGAAGTATATCACGTGGTGTCATGGTGATGCTTCATAGTTTCAGACTTTGTTGTGGGTACTCCTATGTGCCACCCTATGCACTTCATATGTGTACATGCTTGATGTCTATTTTTGTGTCAACTCTAATAAATTACTATGTATATTTATTCAAGAGAAAGAATTTTAGATTCATTTGTTTTTGTGAACTGTGTCAATGAGTGTGGCATTCATTTTTTATTGCCAACTTAAGTTTGGTACATGCAGTTACCACATAGTGACATATAGTGAATAAGAAGCATGAGCAGAGTCACATATGAAGCAATTTAATCTTTCCCTGTGTCATGAGAATACTCCATGTAAGGTGACTGAAAAGTATGTCAAAAATATATATTGGTAACGCTTGACGAGTTAATATCTGACTGTGTCAAAAATTATAGGGCCTCCTGTTTCCTACAAGTCTACAACACAGGCATGCATAGGTTATTACACCTCCCAGATCAAATATATTTTCTTTTGCCCGGCTCACACAAACAATTCAAAAGCTGTTAAATTTAGATGTGAAGTTAGATGCCTCAATTTGAGTATTTGGGTTTTAATATTTTCTTTGGGTGTATTTTTCATCGGTGTTACTACTTTAATTGAGTTTTGTGGAGCACACTGTTGCTAATTAAATTTTAACAATATTAGATCTGAAATTGATCATTTGACGGAACTATTGCGGTCGAGAACGGTTGAATCTCCCGCTGGAGACGAGGAGAAAACAAATGAAGGAAATCTTTCAAAACCACTACCTGATCTTGAAAGACGTGATATTGTCACAAGAATTCCATTTCAAGTAAGTAGGAACGATGACAATAAATTTCAAAGGATAAATTTAACTCCTGGTTTCAGTTCAAGGGTAAGATACCGCTTCTTTTGATTGTGTAATTGGGGTTTTAATAGATGACTTTCTATTCGTAATTCTCTATGAATGAAGTGTTTTGAAGAGGATTTAAAACTTTGGTCCAGGTTCTTGAAGAGGATGTTGCTTCACCTGCTGAGCTGGCAAAAGCTTACATGGTTACTAGGCCATCCAAAGTATCACCATCAATGTTGGGTTCGCGTAGTCAAGCATTGAAGGAAGAAACATCTTTGCTGAATCATGCATCAGTCCCATCGAAATCATCTACGCTGTCATTGGCTTCAAAGTCTCTGCACCATTATGGGTCCCACGAAAATGGTTTTACATCCCTAAGATCTCGAGGCAGATCCGCAATTCACAGCATGGCTCGTACTCCATATTCGAGGGTCTGTCCTACTTCAATCCAAATAATTTAATTGCTGCGTAACACATTTGTTTAGGGGCTCCACATAGATGTTTCTTCTAATCTAACTTTATTTTATCTTGTCCAATTTCTAGGTTGCTGGGCCTACACAGTATTATTCTGGACCATCATCATCATCTTCTCAGTCTGCCTTGGTGCATGGACAGTTTGGGTCTACTAAATTGGTACTCCCTCTGTCCCAAATAAATTTTGTAATTCCAATTTTGCACATCCTTTAAGAAATATTTTATTTTCCCATGTTACCCTTTCATACTTTTACAAATAGTCATTAATTGTGATAATAATTCTCTCTTTGGACTCGTTCTCTATCCTTTTATGTATGAACCTTACATTAAAATTTGGTTGGTTTGATGTTTTCAATGTAAGTTAACTTAAATAATTAAGGGCATCTTTGGAAGAATATGACAAAAAACGAAAGAACATTTACTGTGGGACAAACTAAAATAGAAATTATGACAGTTAACTCAGGAAAGGGGAAGTATTTGGTTTTGAGAATAGGAAATGTGTGTGTGTGTGCACGCGCGTTGAATATTGTGTTGTTAACTATAAAACTATGTTTTTTGTGTATTCTGGTGTTTGGTGTGTTACAAAAATGTGGTGAGTTGTCAGTGTCCACTCAACTAAGCCCCCCTCACTATTTCTGGAGAATGTCTGCAAGTCATATCCGGAAAGTAGTTGTGTGTTTACATTGAATATTGTGTTGTTAACTATGCAACTATGTTATTTGTGTTTTCTTGTGTTTGGTGCATTACGAAAATGTAGTGAGTTGTTAGTCAGTGTCCACTCAACTAAGCCCCTTCACTATTTCCAGAGGACGTCTGCAAGTCATATCTGGAAAGTGATCTACTTGTCTTTCTCCCTTCGTGACACTGTTCTGTCTTCTTCTGATTTCTACTTTATCTTCTCTTTCTTAGTTAAATTTGTATATTTTTGTTCATACTAAATACATTTACAATTTGGTTCGAGGCAGGAAACAGCCTCTTATTTATAGAGGTAGGCTATTTATAGAGGTAAGGCTGCTTCTATCTGACCCTCTCCAGATCCTGCTATTTGCGGGAGCCTTGTGCACTGGGTGTGACGACGACATTATAATTTGGTTGCAATTTCAGAGCGCGTGTCTCTGTCTATCTGTGTGATAGCTTCAAAAAAATTAAAGAAAAAACTAAATTTGAATGAATATATATGTATATATAAACAAGAAATATCTGACTGCTGTTTTCTGGTAGATTTTATCCTTCAAACAATCTGGTAAGTTCATGCAAAAGTTATTAAGTTCATGCAAAAGTTATTTCTAAGTGTGGGATGTACCCAGCTGGCATTTTCTTTATCAGAACTCGATAGTCTTGTACTTTTTGCATAATGTGATGTAAATTGGAGCGCAAGTCCAAGATATAGCTAGTGCAGTCTGCTGTAAACCGAATCTATCTTTAAGTACAACAGTTAATGCAGGAGGAACAATATGGACATATAAAAATATCAGAAGTAGGGTATATACTAGTAGACCCAATTTTAAAATTTTAAATTGGAACTTTTTTGGTCTATGTATACACATTCTGAATTTAACAATTTTTTGATTATGAAGACTGATTTAAGATGTTTGTTTTTCTGTTTTTTGGGGTTATTTCGTTTATATTTTTACTCCAACAAACATTTGAAATGAATGCTTAATCACTGGCATTAGCAGAGACTGCATTTCGGTACTAATTAATACTATGTATATATGCTTGTTAATTTTTATGAAGCATGTGGTCTCATCTTCCATTTACAAAGTTGTAACAAGCTTTGTACTTTTGGTTTATTTATAAGGCCGCAGGCTGTGTGCTTGTATTTGCACAGTTCTGCGAGAACAAGCTCACGCCCCCTCTTTTACTTCGTTTATATCTCCCTTGTCTGTGATAGAAGTTGAGAAATTCTTATTCGCAAAATAGAGATAAGCTTCATTTACAGAAGTTGCCAAGTTCTCATTTGTAGAGTACAGCCAAGTACTTTATGGAAATTTGGTTTTATCTTTTAATATAAGAAACTACAAAATTATATGTGTGTATATATATACAACACCAGAAAATATGGTATGTGTGTATATATATACACACACACACCAGAAAATATGGTCTTTTCCTCAAATATATACACCAGAAAATATGGTCTTTTCCTCAGAAAATGTATTCCCTAGAACAAATAGAGCCTAAATCTTTCTTTCAATACTTATTATTTTTTTCGTTTCAGGCTCTAAAGCGGAGGATAGTAGAGGATGATAGTGGATCTGTTGGTGCCATTCGCAGAATTCGACAAAAAACCAATCTTTCATATCAAGGCCCACCAGCCACAAGTGGGACTGGAGTTGGCTATAGTGCTAGTCAACAACATAAATCTTGGACGCAGAAGCCATTTTTATTGAATGATAATGAGCATAAAGTCTCGAAAGATACTGAAGAAAATGGGGATGATAGCTTTCCTACTACAAATTATTCCCTTTTTCCTTTACAGTCCCGTGAGACAGCCACAAAAATTCTGCAACATCTTGAGAAACTGACCCCGAAGGAGAAATCATCAGAATCCAAAGTAATTGCTGCAATAGATAGCTCGCCCTTTAAATTAACACCAGCTATGCTTCGGGGACAGGCTCTTAGAAGCCTGGAGGATGTGGATCCCACAAAATTTCTGCAGAAACAAGATTTTCATAAGCAGGAGGATCAAAGCAATGTTGGGGTGCAGGACTCTCATGATTCTATTTCTCAACAGAAGAATGAATTTGAAGAAAATGGCCCCAAAGAATCCGAGGTTCCACTTAAATTGTTGACATCTTCTGCAAGTGACGGTGGTACAGTCTCAATCGCGAATACTGTTTCCCGTGTTAAGAATGCAGATTCTGTCATTTCAAAAATTGCAGATCAACGTCCTCAGAACGGACGGGCTTTTCGGATGTATGCACCTGAGGTTGGTGTTTTCCTCTTTATGTATTGAATAGAACTACAGAACTTTCTCCTGATAACCTTTGAATTGGTCTTCAATTGCCTTAAAGTATATTTCAGTGACTATTTGGTCTGTTAACTGCCATGCCATTATCCTGCTATAAGTTTTGGTCCATTAGGATATGGTCTGCCACTATAAACAATTTTATTGAAGATTGACAACACATATGAATGAGCTATATATTCCTTTTAGACAATACCATTCACCTGTGGTAGCTTGCATATCTTGTTTGTAGCTGAATAGTAAGATGGCTAAGTATATTGTTGCCCCTAAAAGAATCTATAATTTGCTATGTCCTTGTGTGCTGTTTGCTAACATGACTGTAATTTATCATTACATTGGAATTCAATCTTTTATGGTTGCTCTTGCTCTCTTTATGGTTATTTTACGGTTTTCATATGCAGGATTTTCTGGAGTTGGATGATGAAATCCATACAAATGGGCTTGTATATGCATCTTTGAGTGAAAAGAGAGAAGAACTGCTGACAGATGGCAAAGCGGTTTCCAGTGAAGAGATAATAGTGGATAAACTGCCAGCATTGCCAGACATTAAAGTAACTGTGGGTTCTGCTTCAGAAAATATTGTTGATCCAGAAAATTCTGGTGGGCTAGTGGGTGGTAAGGAAAAAACTGGAGTTGAGATTCCTGTTTCATCGTCTCCCAGCCAAACTTTTCAGGAAGATATGCCTGTTCAATCAACCAAAGCAGTTGGTAAGTTTGAGCTTCCAAAGGATCTAACTCCCTCTACTCCTCCCTTGTTTGGTTTGAGCTCAAAGAATGTTGTTGATCATCTTCCATCTTTCACATTTGATTCCACATCCCCTGCTAGTGAATCTGTTGGGCTTAGCTCTGGTTCTTGGCCTGATCCAAAGCAAGAAAGCTCATTCAGGTTAGTATTTACTTTTGATACCTTTCATTGGTAAAATGCATTTTTTTAATTATCCGATTACTCTCTTGTGGGTTCTTGTAAAAGCTTGGAAAATTGTTCTTGGTCATGCACTTGCATAGGAGAAGAGATGGATTCATCAAAAGATACAAAATTAAATCATTTCACGTCTGGAAGTTAAAACAATTGTTTCGAATTTTCCTGTGTTGGCTTTATAATGGGACATTTACTGAGAGTTTCTTATACCACGCCCTTCAGTCCTATAATCTTTTTACAATGCAGATTTTAAGTGTCCTAATTTGACTTTAGTGGTGAATTTGACCATGAAAGTCAAATTAGGGCAATTAATTTGGTTGGAGTTATTACTTCAGGACTGCCTCTTACGTTCTGATGATGACTGTATCTTTTTTGTATAATGCAGATCAGTCAATAATAATACACAACAGAAAAACTTGGAGTCAGATAAAGGGGATGATAAGAACACCCAGAAGGCGGAAAATACAAAGGGAACCTCAGATAGTTCACCTTCTGCTGTTTTGTCAACTTCAGCATCAACAAGGGGGATTTTCTCTGCTGCATCTGCCCAAAATTCAAATCTGAATAATGGGATACTTGCTTCAAGCCCTTCAATGTCGTCTTCATCAGCTCCTGCTTTGGCCTACAGTAATCCTACGAGTCAGATTTTTGGAAATGGCTCTATTAATGTGCCATCTGTCACCAGTTCTTCTGCCATGACATCTACTGGAACCACTACGACTGCCATGACCACTGCCACAGCCGCCACTAATAATGGTCCGTCTTTGTCTGCTGCACCATCTTTATTTCCAGCGGCACCCATTTTCAGTTTTGGTTCATCTATGGTACTGGCAAGTACAGCTGCAACAATTTCGACAGCTACTGGTGCTGAAACTACAAAGAGCGAGCCAAAAACTGAGAAGGAAACGACTTTCGGCAATTTAAACAAACCCCCTTTTGGTGGCACACCATTCCCAATGGCTAGTAGTAGTACAGGATTAAGTAATCCTTTTGGATTCGGTTCTTCACTCACGTCTTCTTCTGGCAACAATCAGTCTCAGGCGTGTCTTCCTACTGGGTCCATGTTCGGTTCACAGGCCCCTCCTGCAACGGGGGCTGCCATGGTAACCAAGAGCGGGCCCTTCCATTTTGGTACATCTGGATCATCTCAAGTCTTGGGAACTTCTGGGTCTACATCTTTCACCACTTCTGGTTCTATGTTTGGTTCCTCGGTTCCTGCTGCAAACCCTTTTGGTTCAGGAACTACTTCTAGCGTCTTTAGTTCACCATCACCATTGCCATCTACTGGGTTCTCCTTTGGATCATCTTCCAGCTCAGTTGCTCCTACAAACAGTAGTGTACCACCAATTGTGTTTGGACGTTCTGATGGTCCTTCGTCAAGTTCCGTGTTTTCATTCAGTTCAGCCACTGCGACAACCTCGTCTATGCCGTCTTTATCCCAACCACAGATCCCCATGTTTGGAAACGCTACTGCGTTTGGAGCCCCAGGAATCAGTGGGGAACAAATGAACTCCATGGAAGACAGCATGGCTGAGGATCCTGTGCAAGCAGCGTCTACTCCTATGGGTCCCGTTTTCGGCCAACCTTCGGTCTCGCCTTCTCCAGCTGGCTTCATGTTTGGTTCAACAGGTCCTTCACCTTCGCCATTGACCTCACCCTTTCAGTTTGGTGGTCAACAGAATCCAGTCACTCCACAAAACCCTTCTCCATTTCAGGCATCTAGTAGTCTAGATTTTGGAGGTGGAGGAAGTTTCTCCTTGGGTTCTACTGGTGGTGGTGACAAGGGTGCTCGCAAGATATTCCGTGCCAGTAGAAGTAAAAATAGGAAGTGAGAAACCTCAAATGTCATGTTGCTGGTTTCAGTGGCAGAGCTCAGAAATATTAATTTCCTGTCACAGTTGCGAATAGATGATTGGTTCTTTGTGCTGGCAATTGAAGATGGATACTTTTTTTCCTACTTTATTGTCCTAAATTTCTGAGTTATTTTTTATTTTATTTTTTTTCATCTTCATTAATCCAAATCTGTGGCTGTTCTGGACTAAAATGTCAAAATTTTGGATGAGTCAGTAGCGGACCAGAAAACTTCTACTGTACCGGTAGAGGTATTAAGTACTTTGCTGGTGGTAAGTTTCCATGTTGCTTTTGCTTCGTTCAACTCTGTAAACGTAGAAGGGAAATGGTAGTTGTCTTTGACATTGTTTACTCGGAAAGTATGACGAGCATTTCTTGTCTTCTTTCTTGATGATTATTGTCTGCTATGAGTTTGCAAAAAAGGAAAGAAGAAAACAAAAAGAAGTCTAATTTATATGCTGTCCTGAAGAACGAAGAACATCTTTCTGTAAACAAA
>JAUMHB010045751.1:0-17556 GCA_032359685.1 Pittosporum tobira
CGTTGACATTCTTTTTGTCGGAAACCAAATAATTTTATTTAGTACTTCAAAATATTAAAAATACTGGGTTCTTACATTTACAATACTATAATTTAATATTATATTATCTACAATACTATAATATGTATAATTTTAAACTTATAGTGTGCATGCATCATCACAATTTTAAAAACGTCATCTATATACCTATATTAATACAGTAAATAACAGAGCGCTCCCAGAGAGTCCAATAATTTATAACTACTAAAAAAAACTCTCTTGAAAAGTCCATTAATTTACAACTATTAAAAATCTATATTATTAATTTTTAAAAATTCTACCTCACATAATTAATTCAAAAATAAAACATTGAAAACATAAATTTAATGCTTAAAAAAAGATTTGACCATGCTAAGTATTAGCTTTTTACCAATAAATAAATAAATTATTATATTTTCAACTTAAAATATTAGAGTCAAACTGAAAAATGAACCAAAATCAAACTAATAAGAGATCTAAAGTATTTTAAGTTTTAGATTCCTAAATTAATTTTATTTATAATATATATTTCTAAAATTTTTTCTTCAAAATGAAGCCCAACAAAAAATATCTTCGCACAATTTTGAAACTTATTTAAGTTAAAAATATCAATTCAATAAATAAGTTATTGAGGATCTTGAACTAATTTAATTTTCATTTGTTTATTTGATAATTTATAAATTATTATATTATAAATTTAAGTCAACCTAAGATAATAATCATTTCTAATTTTATTAAAAATCAATAATCATAATTAAATAAATATATTAACTCCTTCAAATTTTGTAAGATGATGATAAATGTGCGCTCTAAATGCATTATTAAATTTTGTAATATAATGTATAATTTATTATTTGCAATACTATAATACTACATAATTATGAACTTATAGTGTGCAAATATCATCATAATTTTAAAAAGTCATATGTTCAAAAGAAAGAGGAAATAATCATTCATTCTATATAAAACTATTAGCTAATTAAATAGCTTAGATGTTTATTTTTGATACTTCTAAATTTAATATTTTATATCTTAGATCTTTTATGAATTTAATTTTATAGTGTTAGATTAATTTATTGTTATTATTAATAATAGTAGTGATACAATATTTTTATAGATATTACATTTTAATTTACATAATGTTTTTTTCCCTTTTGAGATTAAATAAAAAATTAACCTTATTTTCAAATATAATTTTGGTTATAAAAACTAATTAATATCAACACGTACCTTACACGGGCATTTGAATTCTCTCATTCACTTTCATATTATTTAAACTACTAAGATTTAAATAATATATTTTTAAAATAAATAAATATTAATTAAAAATATCAATCGTATTTATCTGATTCACTTTTCAAATTAATTTAGATTAATTTATCTAAATTATTTATCCATGAAAGATTCTTAATTACTACTGCTACTATATTTTTTTTGATATTAACTCAAATACATTTTAAAAATTTATAACAAAAGAGTCCAAAATAGAATATATGTACAATAGATTTTTAATTCAATCTAAACTCTATTATTACCTAATTGAGGTTATTCCCGTCTCATAAACTATCTTTGTATTTTTTATTTTTTTCATATATAAAGTATTAATCTACTCATTTTTATTTTATTTTATATTTTTCTAATGCTTAAGTTACTAAAAATGATCTCTGGAGTCTTAACTAGTAGCACCAAACTGCTACTCCTTGTTCTACCATAGGAGTATTGGAAGGCTCAAACCAAACTACTACTGAAGGCCCAAACCAAACTACTACTCCTTGTTCTACCATAGGAGTTGCAGTGCCCCGTTTGGTAATACATTTAGAGATTACGAACTTAAATGTAGTAGAAAAATTATATTTAATATATTAAATTTAAATTTAAAATATTGAGTTGTAGTCTAAATTTAATTTCAACAAAAAATTAAAAATTAAATTTAAATTGTAAATCACGTTTTGCTGAATCGAGAATGTATGTATCGGACAAGCCCTTAGAAGTCAAGGTTTTGTTAATTTACTCGGGATAATTACGTTACAAATTTTAGTTTATAGTATTTTTAGTCCTAACATTCCCTATAATCTCTATTGAGTGAAATTCGTGTGCGAATATATATCTTGCATCACATGTTAATATCTTTTATTTTAATGGACAACATAAAATGTGAAATATAATAGTCCAAACGTGGGCTGAAGATTTTCTCCGTGTTACATGGACCCAAAGTCCAAACGTGGGCCATCGTAAATAAGATTATAGTTCGATTCAAAATATTAATAAATATAATATACGTATATTTTTAAATTTAATTAATTATTTGAGTCCTATTAATTTTATTTTTATTGATATTTGATGTTATTTATTCAAAAAATTTAAATTATTTAGACTGGATTTCTATCATACTTGATTCGGAAATTAAATGAGACATACACAAATTTTATTTTAAATTCAATAAATTATACGAATGAAATCTAAATATATCAATATTCGATTCAATTCGTTCACTGTGTTGCTATCTATGTGGTCTTTACCTCAATTTCTTGCCTGGTTTCCACTTTATCAAATTTAGGCCCGCGAAACAATATTACCACCTACTTTTGACATTCTCTCACTAATTTTTACCTTCTGTTTTTTACTATTTTGACTGAGTCAAACTTAGATAACCCTCATCTGTCCCACAACTTGCGCCCATGTTCACCACTCTCAAGATTCTAGATGCTCCAGTAACTAACTCACATAACCGCTAACTTCATATATCAGTCCCTCCTTAAGCCAAACCCACCATCACTAACTTGTCTGTTCAGTTCCCTTATTATTATTATTTTCTAATTTACGCACAGAGAAAATTAAGTTTGGTTTCCCAAATCTTGAATTTATCGGCAATGGCTTCTTCTTATTCCACCACCACCACAGGAAAACGTGTGCTTTTCTTCATCATCTTCTCTTCTCTTCACATCTTTTACGTCTCCTCCTTTGAGTTCGAAGTCGGTAACATTTACGTGTATATATATAATCGATTTATTTCACAAAAAGAATATTATTTGAAAATTTTGTATTCTTTATTAGACAAAAAAGAGTGTCATTTGAAAATTTTGCATGATATTGTAGAATTATGTAACGGAAGCAAACGTGTTTATTGAATAATAATAAATAATAAATTACAATGGGGGTATATATAACATAAAACAATCCCTAAAGTTAAACCCTAATGGACTAATAAATAGGCTCATGGGCTGAGACTAAAAAAAAGTCCCATGGGATGGGTTTTTATTATATTACCACCCCCTTTCAAACTCAAGATTGTTGAGTCGATAACAAATTGAGGTTAGAAATTAAATCACGAAAATGAGTTGGCGGATGAGGTTTAGTGAAAATGTCAGTTGTTTGTGCAAATGTGGAGACAAATTGAAGATTAATTGTTCTACCAGAAATGTGTTGACGAATAAAGTGACAATTAGTTTCAATATACTTAGTATGCTCGTGAAAAAATCATTGTGAGTAATTTTTATGGCACTCTGACTGTCGGTGTAAAGACCAGTTGCTGAAGGAAGTGATACACCCATATCAGTTAATAACCAATGAAGCGAAATGAGTTCCTGAGTGGCATCACTAAGAGGTTGATATTCAGACTCAGTAGTGGATTTGGATGTAATTGTCTGTTTCTTACTTCACCAAGAAATTAGAGAATCTCCAAGAAAGAAACAGAAACCAGTAGTAGAACATCGATAATGAGAATTACCATTATAATCCGCATATGAATAGGTACTCAACTCAAGAGAAGAGTTAGCTGAGAAATGTAAGTAATGATATATAGTTCATTTCACATAGCGAAATATCTGAAGAACGGCGGAATAATATGTAGTCTTGGGAGCAGACATGTATTGACTAACCAAGTGAACAACATAAATAATATTCGGTCGAGTAACAGTGAGGTAAATCAAACTTCACACTAACTAACGTTACAAAGTAGCTTCGCTGAGTAGAGTACCATCTCTCGGAGTAAGTTTGACATTGGTTTCTAAAGAAGTAGAAACAATATTATTATCAGTAATACCTGCACGAGAAAGAAGATCAGAAGCATATTTTGTTTGTGAAAGATTATAACCAGATGAGTCGGAGGACACTTCATGACCCATAACGGACCCAAATCTTTAATTTCAAAATGTTTATTGAGAAACACCTTGAGGTTTAATATCCCGGAAATATTACTTCCAGTGATAATCATGTCATCAACACACAGTAGCAAGAGAATAATCCCATTATTTGTATGACGAATGAAGAGAGCATGATCATAAGGACTAGATTAGAAATCTCGCTGATTTAAGATAGCACTGAACTTTGCAAACCAAGCTCGTGGAGCTTGTTTAAGTCCATAAATAGCTTTGTTGAGCTGACACACCTGATGCAGAGATTGAGAGTATCATGACGGAGGTTTCATGTAGACATTTTCCTGTAAATCACCATTAAGAAAAGTATTTTTAACATCCATTTATCATATATCTCAACGACGAGTTGCGGCAACAACAAGTAAACTACGAACAAATGTAAGTCGAGCAATAGGAACAAATGTCTTTTCATAATCAATATCATATTCCTGAGTGAAACCTCTGGCCGCAAGACACGCTTTATATATTTCCACTGTACCATCCGATCTGGCCTTGATTTTATAGACCTATCGACAACCAATAGATTTCTTTCCTGCATGTAAATCAACCATGTCTCAAGTACGTGTTTTATCTAATGCCTATAATTCCTCAGTCATTGTTTGCTACCATAAATGATTACTACTAGTTTCTTGGTATGTTTGAGGTTCATGTAAAGGTTGGATCACACAAGAAACATGATAGTCATTAAGATGAAGAGAAGATTGTCTTACCCGAGTTAAACGACGAATGGGTTCAATGGTTAGTGGTGATGTAGAATCATCATCGGAGATAGTGTCATGAGATTGATGTGCAGGAGTAGATGCCAAAGGTGGTGTGATCTCACTTGTTGCGGAATTATGAGAATTGGAACCTGCAGAGTCAGAGTCAGATGATATTCTTGGAATAGATCAGTGAAATGAGGTATGAAGGTGGAAGTATCGATTTCAAATTTGGCCACATAAGAGAACATTTTATGTTCCCAGAAGGTGACATGTCGAGAGATACGAAGTCTTTTAGAAATAGAATCCCAAAATCTGTATCCCTTATGTTCGATACCATACCCAAGAAAGCAACATAAACAAGAAGGAGGTTCTAATTTTGTTCTTTTATGAGGCTAAAGAAGAACAAAACAAGCATATCCAAAAACTTTAAAATCTTGATATGAAGGAAGAGAACCATACAATCGTTCATATGGAGATTGATTGTCAAGAAGAGGAGAATGGACCTTATTGAATGTATATACGGTTGTGAAATCTGTTTCACTCCAGAAACATTCATGAAGGGACCCAGCAAGAAGAAGGACACGAACAGTTTCTAAGATATGTCTGTGTTTGCGTTCAGCACGACCATTTTGTTCAGATGTACCGGGATAAAAGCGATGGATAATGGTGCCATTAGATGCAAAGGATTGAATTAATTCAGCGTCTTTATATTCCATGGCATTATTAGTGCAAAAAATTTTAATATTATGAGAAAATTAAGTTTTTATCATAATGACAAAATTTTTGTAAATATCGGTCAGTTCAGAACGTTTTTTCATAAGATACATCCATGCAAAACGAGAGAAATCATCAACAAATATCCCATAATATCTTGACCCTCTCATACTAACATTGGGAGAATGTCCCCATATGTCAGAATGAACTAAATCAAAAGGAGAAATAGATTTTGATTCGTTAATAGAAAAAGGTAAAGTAGTGTGTTTGGCAAGTTTACAAGATAAGCAATCAAAATTGTCATTCTTGACAGAACCTAATAAACCACTAGAAATTAAAGGACGCAACTAACTGTAAGAAACATGATCAAGTCGAGAATGCCAAATACTAGAATATGAGGAAGTGGAACTAGTAATGAATTGCGGAGATCTTTGAGGAATATGGAGATTTGTGAGCTCAAACAACCTTTCACACCTACGGCTTGTCCCAAGAACCTCTCCTGTCTGAGGATCCTGTACACGACAACCAGAGGAAGAAAAGAAAATATCAAATCCAAGTTAACATAATTGGCCAACGGAAGTAAGATTTAAAGTGAGTTTTGGTATGAAGTATGTATCAGGAATAAATAAAGTCTAAGAAGAAATATTTCCATTATTGTGGACATGCATGAGAGAACAATTGGTTGTATAAATGTTAGTAGGGGAAATATCATGGGTAATATGAGATAAAAGATATTGATCCCACGAAGAATTGTAATTTACTAACTATGTACCACCTAGATAATTCTTTACTAATCTAACAAATTAAGAAAGTTTTGGTTTTTAATTAAGAAAACTAAATAATTACTAAAAATAACTAAACTAATAAATTTAAGATTTTAATCAATAATAAGAAAGCATTCTAAGATTTTGACTTCACCTACCCATTCATAATCAGATCAATTGGTTTATCATGCAAGTTATGGAATTTATTCTGTTGTGATAGTGGAATCTCCCTATATTAGTTGCTACTTTATCTCTAGTTATAGCCTCCTACTTCAATTATTAACTCCACAGTCTCCAAGCGAAATTTAAATAATATGAAGAATATTAAGTTTTATGGAAATTTCCGGATTCACTAACCATCACAACCTGCTTAGATATAGTTACTACCAAAACTACACAAACAACCTAGACTATCTCTAGCTAAATTTAATTTGCGATTATACTTCACACGAGCTCTTACTAGTCTTCTTCTCTCGGTACTTGAACTATGTAACAAAATTCATTCAAATATTGGGCAGATATCTAGAAGCATTAAGAATATGAAACATAATTCGCAACATAATAAACTCACATAAAAACATGATAAAAATGTAGATTTAATTAATCATGGGCAGAATTCATCTAATCTTAGCACAAAAAAAATTAGAACATAATTATATTAAATAAGAAAATAGAAGAGTTTAAAACAATAGAACCCATAAAGTTACTCGTATGAAAAGCCTTCGTCTTGTATGAAAAGCCTCCACCGAGCACCTGTCTACAACTTGTATTACTATTCTACTAGCTATGGATAATGAAAAATTGATTACCTCAATTGTCTAGAGGTCTATGCTATTTATAGGACAAGATACACAATCCGAATTTCTCTAAGATTTGTGCATGAACAGTCCGGATCGGATCTCTCTTTCATAATCAAAACAAAAATATAAAAATTCACGCCAACAATCCTTATCCTAATTTGATTATGATTTGCCCCTTTGTCTATTTCAAGTCCAAATTTGTACTAAATAGGCTCAAAAACCTACAAAATAAAGCACAAACAAAGAGTAGTAATGCAAACTAAAAATATAACAATTATTACATATTTGATTGGGATTTTTAAGCAAATATTGATAAATCAAGAGCAAAAGATATTAAAATATTAAGTACAAAATAGCAATTATCACAAAGTTGAATCATTTGTCATATGGTTACAACAGGCAAAATCAAAATATCAAGTTTTACCTGAGTTGACAGAGGAATAAGCAGTAACATGAGGATTACCGACATGAGATATAACTTGTTTGATAATACCTTCAAGGGCACTAATTGATATAGAATTTGTAGAGCCATCGGAGCCTTGTGCAGTAGCAATAATACGACAATAATTATTTTTCCCTGTCTATTGTTATTCCAACTGTCTTGTGGTCATTAGCGACACTCTTTATAAACATGATCACGTCACTGGCAATAATTGCAAGTAACATTTTTTTGGATATTATTTGTAAATTGCCCTCAATTTGGGAATGAATGAGGGTTCTTTGATGACTGTGAACGAGTGGCCAAGACAGACTCTATTGATGTCACGACAAGAATTGAGCTTGGTTTGAGAACATGAAGACGAGTTTCTTCAGAGATGAGCTCAGAAACTGCACCAATAATAGATGGTAATGGAATGCAATGCAAGAGAGAACCTCGAATTAGTTCAAATTTCTGATCAAGAGCCATAAGAAACTGTATAAGGCGCTATTTGCCTTTATATGCAGTATACTGTGCAGCATCTTTGGAACATTCCCATGTTGGTTCAAATAGTGCCAACTGATCCCAAAATGAGTTCATCAATGAAAAAATTCAGTGATAGATTGGTCGGGTCTTGTTTTTGTTCAGAAATTGAGCTCATTATCTGGTATTGATGAGAGAGATCGGCAGTGGTGTACAGATCCGCTAAGAAATCCCATATGACTTTTGTAGTGTCGTATCGTCCAAACTGCATATTTATCTCTGGAATGGATGAATTGTTGAACCAAGTAATTGCTTGATGATTTTTGCTATCCCAATCTTCAAGACAATCCTGAAATTTGAAATTGATATCATTTGTCTCCTTTTCTGGGATTTTGTTATCTTTAGTAACATATCGTCAAATTTTCTTTCATTTCAGAATTTTTTTCATGGCTTGAGACCAAAAAACCCAGTTAGAACCATTTAAAATGGTCTGAATGAGAGATGTTTTCTCGACTTTGTCCATTTTTAGAGCAAACACAGTAAAATATAGCAATTTACTATGCAAAAATAGCAATTGTTAAAGCAAAGTAGTACTATAAAGTAGGAATTGAGCAAAATAGACCTCAAAAATAAAAAGATCTTGCAATTTTGTGTAGGCAACTGGTCAAACTTGGTCAAGAACCAGTCAAAATTAGGTCAAACCGGTCAGTCAAATTTCTTGTAGAAGAAAACCGGTCAACAGCTCAAAGGGCTGACGTCAGGCTTGGTCAGCAATGATGTGGGCTGGGCGCAATCGATGGGCTGAGCGCGCTCAGCTATCTGGGCTTGATGCGAAGTAGCATAGTAGGCCAAGTGAACAGAAGATCTGGGCTTGACGCGAAGTAGTAGCCCAAGCGGACGGAAGAGCTTATTATCTGGACCAACTGACGAACTGAGCTTGGTGTGTGATTGGCCCAAGAAAGCGTCAATGGGCTTAAGGACGTTGTGCTAACGTGGCAACACGCTAACGTGATAAAGTGCTGATGTGGCAGGCTGACGTGGCTGAATGCTAACGTGGCTGGGTTCTGATGTTGCAATTGACGTGTCAGATGCAGTGGATGCTGACATGTTAGGGCTGACGTCAGATCTCAGATCTGCAGAGAGTGGCGCATGACAGGCTGCTATAAACTTTCCCTAGCGCGTGAGGGCGCGTGCAACCTCCGTTTGATGTGATCTTTGCGTTTATCGATTTGTAATTTCACGAGGAACAAGTTCGTGTATCATATGGTCTTATATGATCTCTTATGAAGGCAACTGAGAGTTGTGAAAGTCACAGAAATATGAAGCCGAAGATGGCAGAAAAATGACCTTTGATGGAGGTCTGATGGCTTTCAAAAAACCTTCTATGGAGGTTTTGATACCATGTAAAATTATGTAACGGAAGCAAACGTGTTTATTGAATAATAATGAATAATGATTTATAATGGGGGTATATATAGCATAAAACAACCATTAAAACTAAACCTTAATGAACTAATAAACAAGGTTGACCTTTTATTATATTAACAATATGATAATGTAACTGAGTCAATTTTATACTAGCAAATTAGCAATAATGAAAATGGTACCGAAGAAATAAATTTGAGAAAATAAACTTTATTTTCGGAACAAGTTAAGTATAATCTATGCTTTGAAGAAAATGGTAATATATTTTGATTTTTATTCCTACTATTTTTGGCTTGAAGATCTTCATTATTTTTTGTTTTTAGACTATATTCACGTCTTTATTAATATAGATACGCTAAATATACAGGTTTCAAGTATAAGAAGGATTCAGTTACATTTGGAGGTGAGTGAGGCTGGGTACAAGAAATTCAATTCCACATAACCAAGCTTTTTCTTCAACGCCGGTGACACCGTCTACAAGCTTGAGTGCTTGACGATCCAGGCTCTTTCTACTTCATTAGTGGGGCCAATGGACTCTACGAGAGAGGACAAAGAATGATCATAAAAGTGCTATCGCATGTTGATGACTCTGACGACGATCACTCGTCCTTCGGCGGAACTTCCTATGCTTCTGGTGGATTCTGAACTACTGTATCATCTCTCGAAGTTTTCAAATTTGTCAGGGTTCTGCTGTTTCTTGCTTCATATCACTTTTAGTTATATGTGCCTAGGTTTGCTATGTTACTTAATGTTTCATTTAATGGCGGGGTCTGTGTCAGATAGATAGGTGTCTGAACTAATTGTTTGTTTTGTTTATCCGTTGATAGATGTTTTTAGCATTAATTTGTTTGTCATGTTTACAATATTGGAATTTTCAAGTATTTGATTGAATGAATTTTCTGATTTATCCTTATTGTACAAGTTAAGTTCTATGATTCCTGTTTCAAGATTTTTTTTTTTTTTACTTTTTTCATTTTGAACCTGCTAACAGAAGCTGCTCTGCTTCAATTTCTGAGTTAAATGGTTTGAAATTTTGCATCATATTTTGGTTGAATGAAGAAATTTCAGATGATAAACAACTAATCTTCATTTCTAGTGTACTCACATACACTAAAAATCCCATCTTCGTATCAATAAGATCAAAGATTGAGCATTGACAGAGATTGTCTCAAATATGTGTTAGGGTTTCTACCTTGACCCTGATTAGGGCAACCTGACATTTCACGTGATAGCTCGTCCGATCGGTCATACCCAAATCTCGGCGACCCAGTTCGCCCAAAAAAAGATCGGTCCCAACCCTCGGCCTCCAGAAGGTTCAAGCTCGACCATCAGCCTCCGAAAGACCTTGCACTTGCTCTAGTCCGGCCGGACTATCACCATCAGGAACTTCTAAATTATGCGCCTTGGGCCTAGGCCTCCCCTAACAGCGGGCCCAGTTCACCCCAATCGATCGGGTTTGACTCTGCCTGGTCCTGGTCAAACTCCCCAATGGCCATAAAATAAGTTCCCAGGTGGTGTCCAATCAGCTGCCTAACCCTGCAGCTCTGTCAACTCAAAGGAGGCACGTCATACCTGCTGTCAACTCAAAGCAGATACGCCATGCCCACTTTATTGGGTTGCAGGTCAAGATAAACTCTACAAATACCGCCTCATTTGCACAGATGAGGGGATCGGAGATTTAGCAAACAGAGAGTCAATACTATGTAAAAATACAAACTTATCGGTAAACTCACCGGAGCAAAATATCTCTAAAAACACATCGGTAAATCCCACTCTCTCCTACTTAACATTAAGATTACCATCTTAATCTCAATTAACTTAAGCATCGGAAAGGGGAAGGAGGGAACACACCCCTCGTGTTGCCCGTGTTTCAGGTGAACTTGCTCTTTACCGACGTATGCTCAGCTGCAAGTAAGGTTTGGACTTGGTCAAACGTCAAAATGGTCACAACAAGTATACTGTTCTGCAATTTTACTTTTACAAAAATAATAAAAATAAAAATAAATAAATAAAAGAGAGAGAGAGAAGGGAAAGTGACACGAAGTGTGTGTAAAGACTAGAAAATAATCATATTCTAGTAAATCCGATAACATTAACACGAGAGCACGTTTATATGTTTGTAGTCACCCCTTTCCCAGATTACATTCATATGTATGGCTTCCTAGAAATTAGATGATATGTAACAGATCACGATGATCATCATCATACAAAGATAAATGGCCTTCAATGCACTCCCCACATTGTCAGTCACATTGAAGTAAGGCACACTTGAGCATTGCTGCCATCTTCTCACTGCTAAGCCTCTATCTCTAGAAACAGCAAAACCATTTATTCTGCATCAAAATACATCAAAGATATCAGAGATTGCTATAAATTTAAAAAAAAAAAGTAATAAAATAAAATCTGCAAAAAAATTCAATCAGCTACAGCATACCGGTGGTGGGTCGTGTGGATAAGGTTCGGGTTGTGGTTTAGTTTCAACTCGATGTTGTGGCCCCACTTTTGCAGCAGTTCCACTTGTCTTTTTGTCATCTCTGGCCTTTGCAAATATGATGGTAAAACCGTCTGCAGATGCAGGATTATTTACATCCCACTCCCCAAATTTCGGCAAAGGCCGACCCTTTTCTTGCTGCATCAATGGAAAATTTTAAAATATTTCAGTGTGTTCCTTAATAATGGAACTAAAGATTACTACTATATAAAATTTTAAAACTATTGCATTGCTTATGTCTAGTGTATGAACCAACATTTCAATGGATCTTCATTTTAATGTATAGGCAAAGGTTGAATAAAGCTGTGAGTTAGAAGGAATTTAATTTAATTAGGTTTCTTGATATAATACACACTGTATTTAACAACCAATGCATGAATTTCATAATCTAGAAATGCATAACTGGGGAAGTTTTATGCGGGAAATAAGCCAATTTAGTACTCCATCTGTCCCAGAAAAAGGATGTCATTATGGACAGTATGTCATTCAAATTACACCATTTACCATGCAATATATACCAATGACAACAATCCAAAAAGGGTAATTTCATGTATATTTGTCTTTGATTAGAAAACCCCAATAAGGTTAATTTTGCCCAAAAACATGCTAATGGTTAAAATAACAACATAAAAACTCAATCTCACATGCATGATTTCTTCAAATAAATAGCCATACATGAAACACAACAATTGCAGTTACCATCATGATAATAATCAATGCATTGTATTCGTATTATTTTTTTACGTACAATGCATTTTAATACAAATTATAAATGGAAAAATTAATGTTTATCCAGAAACAATACTCAGATAAAGATAGAGAGAGAAAGGGATGAACGAACGAATTGCTTACAGACGTCATGAAAGATGGGCTGCAGGAGCTCCAAATGAATGAAAATCTATGAGGGTGGGGGTAAGAGAGAGAAAGAAACTGAAAATGAGGAAAGCAAATCAAAGATGCACAGAACGAGTCTCAAAGGCGCACGGTAAGAGTCGACGAGGGTTGGTAATTGGCAGCTTTTAGAAACCCCGATTAATAATTAATTAACGCTAAGTTTAATGTTTTGTTTTTGCCGAGAGAATCCATTAATAGCTCCCCTTGTAACTCCTTGTACCAAGTTTTATAGATAAGCAACACGGGTCATAAGATCATACGATAATATCCCACAAGCGTTAAAAATAATAATGTAAAAACACAATAAATTAAGAGCTATTTGTTGTCTAAATCTAATTTTAAATTTTTGATATAAAATTTAAGTCACAAATTTAATTTTTTGAACTTAAATTTAATCTAGTGTGAATGCATAATATCTAAACCCTATTACAAAAACGAATACTAACAAGTAATGTTGTAGTGACAAAGTACAGATGTAAAAATTAAGATATTAAATAATGTGACGTGTTATAGATAATTATAATAACATACTCACTTATATACATTTATATAACGTCAAGTGTCAACTAATTAAATTTATCAAATTATTTTGTATTCTTTTTCGGTCACCGTAACACTACTCTTAGATTAAATTCATATAGTTTTCTTATTCAACAAAAACAGACATAATTCACATTTACCAATTTTTTTAATTTTATATATATATATATATATACACACGTTAGATTTTGTATTCGTGAATATACGGGCAAATTTTTAATTCTGGTGAATTTTATAAATGAATTTATTTTGGGTTCATCAATATATATTGGCAGACCTTGTGCAAAAAGTTGGTCATATTTATTTATTAGAAAAGACAAATGATAAGTTAACTATCATTATTTGAAATTTGAATTACTATTTTAATTAAGGTTATTGGTGTTCATTCTCTTAGATTTCAATAAAATATTTGTGGCTATTGGAATTCAGCTGCATTGTTATTAGATTTGGCTCCTCTCTATTACACATTCTCTCCAATTATCTCCAATACATCATAAAAATATAGTTTCTAATAGTATTATTAAAATAAAAACAGTTCACTTAATTTATAATATTGAATTGTACTATTACTCCAAATATGAAAATAATCAAACACTTTTCACTGTTTGATAAACATATACAGTTTTCATTAAGTTTTCAATGGTTGAATATTCATATCAATAATTAACAATGAAAATATTTTTAACAATTCTATTTTTTTATAAATTTAATCTCTATATCATAGATTACATATTAGCACATTTAGATTATTATAAATATAGATAAATAAATATAAACACTAATGTATTAGAGGAAATTTGAGGAAAAGCGTAATAGAGAGGAGCCAAATCCACTGCTATTGTCTTAATTATGACATTTCAAATGATAAATTCTTTAATTTTTAATACATATTTAATTTCATATCTTATATTCTAATTTTAAAAATTATTTCAATATATTAAATCTTTCAGTAAGCATACATATTTTTTGGTTAAAAGTTTAAATTTTTTTGAGCTTCTTTAAAAATAGTGCATAATTGTTTTAAACTCTTAAAGGATTGATGTTTATATTTTTCTATTTATTCCTTTATTTTAAAAAATAATATGAGAATACGCAAAAAAATTTAGCGCATACGCACTAAAAAAATGGTATGTACAAATAGTAGCATCGGACCAAAATTAAGTGTCCAAGCTTAGAATTGAACCGTCGACCTCTTATGTGTCAAGCCCTTCCTTTCCTAGCAGAGCTACACATGCTCGATATTTAGTATATGATGGAGACCGACACTAGTTAAGATTAGGTCAACAATTCCAACCCTAGTTAGGTCCCCATAATGAGTAATGCGTGGACTAAATGACAAGATTGACCGCTTGGGAACAATCACGCCGTCTGCCCCATCACCGTTCCCTCAAAGAGACTAATTGAGCAGCCAGTCAAAGTCATGAGTCCGGACGGTCATAGTCCTATGTTCAGTCGCCGACTCATCGGTACAAATCGGGTTAACGGGCGACCGACTGTGCACTATGAACACAGACCCTACAGCACCCTCGACTATTCTTCTTAACCTGGGCCCGACCATGCAGAGGCTTTATGGCCCAATATATAAATATTGGGCTCAACAAGCACTTAGTCAGCCCAACAAGCCTCCAGTCGGCCCAATGAGCCCAACAAGGCATGTCCCCTCAAGTAGGATCCATAACTACTGCACCCTTGGCCCCCGAGCCAGAACAGGGTTCTTATAAATACTCCCTCATTGCTATGAAGAAGGGGGTCGAATCTCAGAAACTCTGACAATATACACTTTCTCTCTCTATAACTACTGTGGCACTAGATTAACACAATATTTTTGAGTCCTTTTTAGCTGTAGTTGAAAACGTCTGAACATTTTCTTTGTATACACTTGCTCAGCATGAATTTCTGATGGTTGTTTGTACAACAATCTTCTTCTCTGATTGGCGATCATGTAATCATCATGTATCTCCCTCAGAAACTGTTTTTCAAGAGCTTTATGAGAATTGACAACAAAATCCTTAATTCCAGTTGAGGGATAAACAAACTCATCAAAAAAAAAAAAACATTCAGTCCCTCGCTTCGTGACATAGTGGTCATACCTGCAACAAAATATTTCTTTGAATATACCCCTATCCATTTCTCTTTCACATGATAAAGACCTTGTAACCATTCATGTCCATGTAGATTATACATGTTCATTAAAATTTTCAAGCGATTCTCAAACTCGTGAATCGTTTGTGATTTGTACACACATGTATTGAATCATCTTTAAAAGTAAGACGATTGGCATATAGGCTATGAAGTTTATCCAAAAATTTATTACTTAAATGCTAAGTGCACAATGCGTGATGACAATCTAAAAAAACTAAAGCAATTACATTTCTCATAGCTCAGTCTTGGTCAGTGATAATGGTTGTTGGGGCTTTATTGTTCATAGCTTGAAGCTAATTCTCAAACAACCAAATAAATGTATCATCTGTCTCGTCACCTAGCAGGGCAAATCCAAATAAAATAGAATGATAATGATTATTCACCCCAGTGAAAGGAGCAAAAGACATACTATACTTGTTGGTTCGATATGTAGTGTCAAAAGTAACTACGTCATCAAAATTCTCGTATGCAATTATTGATCTATAGTCAATCCACATGATACTCATCCCCCTTTCGTTTGACAGCAACAAAGAACTCACTTAGACTATCACGCTTAAGTTTTTTCAAATAATCAACAGGGGATTATGCATCACTAGATTTCGAAAGGTTCTTAATTGTGCGACTCATATCATTCTTCACGTCTAATGTAGAAAAACCAATATTTCAACGTCCGCCATTCAAAACACTTAAATAATTCATTATACCACTTGGACCAACCCCATCATCATCCATATTAGCAAAAAGAATACGATGTGTGTTAGTTATGTCCTTATGTGTTTAAATTAGAGAAACTTTGCTCGGTGATACTAAAACATGATTGTGATTCAACTCTAGAGTCGACACACGCTAATTATCATTTTTCTTATCATGAACAACATACATTTTTGCTTTACACCCAGTTCATTCTATCGAGTCTCTTCTCCTCCTGACCTTAGTAGTACCCCCTTCTTCGACATCACCACCAAGACATATTGGCACAGTGACTGACGAACCAGACTTACGACATTTGTACAATCTAGAGTAATACTCGTTACTTCCAACATGTTTATTGCTTTTTTTTTATTTTTGGTTTCAAATCCAATATTTTGAGCATAATTTTCATAGAATTTTTCAGTCACTTCTAAACAAGGAAAAATCTAACCAACATAAGAAATTTCACAAGTATTGTAACTGGAAACATCATCACCCACATCACATACTTCTTCAACTAATTCATGCAAAGAATAATATGTTTGATTTCTAAAAAAAATAATTCATAATGATGAAATAATAATCTTACTAGATTGAATTAGTTGAAAAATTACTACAAAACTTGAAATAAATTCGGATCGCAAAATAATTGGTGAACTGGATCTTGAAATATATTTGCATGATAAGAGACAAATTAGCTTTCTTATGAAGATATTAGAAATTAACGAAGAGGGAAGGTATTAGTTAATAAGAGAGGGATAGTGGTTGTAAGAAATATTATAGCAGTAAAAAAAATTATATATAGATATATATTATGGACATAAAAGTAGCTTAGCCCTAATAGAAAAGAAACGGATTAAGGGGGCAGGAGGTCCTAGGTTTGAGTTAAGGCAGGGTTATGCACTATAATTTTTAGCGCGTTCAGATTACAATTAAGAATATATAGTAATTATCAAACATATATAACACAAAAGCATGTCTAGCTCTGATGGAAAAGAAATTACTTAAGGGGATGTGATGTCTTGGGTTCCAGTCAAGGCGGGGTTTGTGCGCTATAATTGTTAGCATGTATGCGCTATTAATTATAGCGCGTTCAGATTTCAGTTAAGCATATATAGTAATTATTAAACATATATAACACTAAACCATGTTTAACTCTGATGGAAAAGAAACGGCTTATGGGGGAGGGAGGTCACGAGTTCGTGTCTGACAAGTGTATAGTGCGTTCAAATTTCAGTTTAGTTGTCTAGAGGCGTAGGCTATGACTTTCCCATTTTGCATGAGAACACAACCTAAACCCTTGTTTGAAGCATCACTGTAGA
>JAUMHB010045762.1:5771-38202 GCA_032359685.1 Pittosporum tobira
AAAGAGAATCAATTTAGAAGTATAAATTAGTTTGTCAACAAATATAAGATCCCATAATGATTGGAAAAAGTATTTACTCATGTGTTTTGAAAACAATTGAAAAGGAACCCAACAGGGCCCGACCCAATCAGAAGGCTCATGGATTAATGTGTGTAATTTTCAAGAGAAAATGTAAAATATTTTTTTAGTTAAAATGTATTTTTACAAAAAATAAATTTTCGTTAAGTAAAATAATTTTAATTATTTTTTGTCTATCGCTATATTTATCATGGAATTTGTCACTTACATGAAAATCCTGTGAGATGGATTAGTATTAGTTCTAGTGTTCATTGATCTTGAGCTCTCTCAATTTCTTAAATCATCTCTTAGAAATAAAATTATTATCAATCATCAACAAATCTCTCCACACATTTTGACTTCACGAATAAAGACTCATCATTTCTTAATACATTGAAATTTATTAGACTAAATTAAGATATTGATTTATGTTAAGTATTTCTTTATAAACTAGAATACATTCGTTATTCCATATTTGTCATTATCAAAACTAAGATCAACATTTTGATACCCCAACAAGTTTAATAGCCAGAGTTATTCTTTAATAAATAATCACATTATAAACTATATTATTACTTTTGCCCTACTAGGATAAATCTGACCTCGGAAAGTGCTATCAGGTGTTTGAAAATGGTTGAATTAGTTGAATATGAGGATTAATATGACTAAAGTTAAAGATGCATATCGGTTGGTTACAATCTCTTGTTGCCCGGTTACAATCTCTTGTTGCCCAAAAAATCAACTGACCCGAAGAAATCGGTTATGCGACACTCTACAACTAAACCTGATCGAATTCGAGCTAAAATGTCAATTATCAGTTATTTTCGGTCAATTGCTCAGTTAGAACCGACCATGTTGAGAATCAGTTTTGGGCCTTTCATATTTTATAATTGTTCCTATTTTATATGATTATTTGGGCTTTATGTTATTGGCTCATACTACATTATTGGGTTTGTTATATATTACACCAGTATATAAACTTATTGGACCTGTTGTATTCAAATTTAATAAATTATTAATATATTATGCAAAAAATCCCGTGCTTGCACGGGTATCAATTTTTGTAGTCCCAATCTTGATTGTACAAATTTAGGTGAAACATTGGGCCGAGATTAACTCGGACGAAAATAGGAGATTTTGTCTCTTAACCTGTGAATGCCTTTAGATCATTTTTATCAATCATATCTTCTTCTATTCTAAAAGCAGCTGTAACACCTACTACAATGACGTTGTTTTCAAATACATTTTCTGAAGTAAGAAAATAAACACTTCCCAAACATATTTTCAGAATGAAGAAGAAAAAAGGGATAGAAATGCTACTCAATCAATCTTTCTTCCTCTTCCTCTTCATTTTTTTTTTTTTTTTGATTTTCTTAGTTTTCCAAGATAAAGCTCTTGAATTTCAATTTCTAATTGAGGGTGAAATGTGCAATACGAAATTCGTGAAATCGGTGAAATCATAAGAACAAAAAAAAAAATGATATATATAAGCAGCGAAATTAGTGAAATTGGTGAAATCACACCTAGCTTGAGCCACAAGGGACGCAGGACATCTGGAGTCGAAGGAAGACCCCGAGTTGGATTATAATTCCGACGACCATCATCGTGACGGAGGCGACGATGTCATTAGTCACTGTGGAAAGCAGCGGACTTCTCAATCAACCGAATATGGAAGCGAGACAATTCTACCTGCTTTTCATAAGGGGTGTAATTAGATTTTTGGAATGCCCCTTGTCAACTAGAGCGAGAACTTTGCCCTTAAGTTGTTGTTAACATGAGGAGACTTAAGATTGTTGCTATTTTAAATGGAAGACTGTGTGTATTTCCATTGAAGTAGGGTTATGCCGTTTCAAAGGAGGAAAATTGACGAAGGATGAGATTAACTTGGACGAAAACAACAGTATAACTTGGACAAAAATAGAAGATTTTGTCTCTTAATATATAGAAATAGATAAGACTATAAAGTATTTAATATAACTTATAACATATATACACATGCTTTGTAACCTTGTATACATATGTAATACATAATTAATTTATGACACCTAATTAATTAATTTATGACCATATCAATGTATTTAAGTAATTAATGAAAATCTAATTACCTAAATTTATATTGGAACAATATTTAAAGTGTATTGCTTGATGGTTTAAATATTTAATTTAAATAATAAAAATATTTATTTTTCTTTTAATTATATTACCCATTGTACTATGTTTCATTAAATTGGTATACAATAGATGTGTATATAGTTATTATACTCAATTACATTTCAACTTCATCAGTCATATGTCACTGAACACAATTTTAAATTTTCACAAACAAGTACAACAATTGAACAAATGAACTAACACTAAATCGTAGAATTGTCTTTCATTGACTTCAAATCTTTAGCTAAATCGATTTTCATAATTAAACCTTATCTATTTCAAGCAAAACTTAATATTTCAAATTAAATCAAAATCAAACATATTCAATTAAAATTAAATTAGTCTTTGACTTGTTTTCTCCAACAACGTCAGCTCTCCATAATTCAATCTCTAATACTCCCTCCATGCAAGTTTAAACCTCCCATTTTTTAATTTTTTTTTTTGTGTGTTTGAGATGTATTTTAAGACATTCGAAAAACATAATTATACATTATATTGTCAACATATTAAATATACTAATAAATATTATATTAAACATACACAAAAAATTAAAAATATAATACATACACATGTTTTTGAAGCTTCTTAAACTATTTATTGAAAACCGTTAAGAAATAAATTAAGACGTTCAAAATTGGACGGAGAAAATATAAAATAGGTACTAAAGTAGAACTAAATGAGTTTGAATTAACATTTGTCAATAAGTAGGTCAGTCGACTTCTTTTTCTTTCAAAATTTATATTTACAATTTATTTTTCTCGTGTCCTGTAATGCTTAGTTAAATACTAGAGTACTATACGTCCATACATTCTAAATAAATAAAATCAAAGAATATATGTAAATAAATATTGACTTAGATTTTCTAGAATGGAGTTGATCTCCTAATTCCTTTTCAATTCATACCAAGTCCCCAACTCCATTGAATTTCTAATTTATTTGGACTAGTTATTTAAATTTGTGTATTTCTTCAAAAATAAGAAATAAGATTAGCGACTCCCTAACCTTTGATTTGTAAACTTTGTATCCAAGAAGTCCACAGTTCTCAAAAGCTCAATCAAGGTAATGCAGAAGATTAGGTTTAAAGAGGTGTGCCATGGATTTTTAGATAGAGTGAAGGAGATGGATGAGTCTCGTAAATACTGCACAAGGTTTGGTGAATACTTATTTTTGATTAATATTTTTTTATAGCAATTAATTTTAGGTAAACTTCTGGTTCACTGATAAGGAAGATAGAGTCGGGGTGGGCGTCTGTTCTCCTGATTGGGGTCATGTGGAGCACTTTGCCACTGATCTCGATTTGAAGCTCGACAAGGACACCAGCTTGCTAGTAAAAAAAAGGCCCAATCAATTTGCCACCTAAGAAGCACGTCAATTTGACGAACCAACGGGTTGATTACAAGCAACAAACTAGAATGAGGAAAATTCAAATTATTCAAAAAAAATTATATTTGAAATTTCATTTTTTGCCACCTAAGAAGCACATCAGTTTGTATATAAAATATTAGTACACACTGCATTACTAACTCTAGGCTTTGACCACAACCGGGTTGTTAGTTAAACCCGGCACTTAGCAGCAACTTGGAAGGCCTTTTATTCCTTCGTGCAAAATAAATCCGTTCCTTCATCTTCTGTAGGTTTAGCTGCTAGTTATATGGTAGCCTGACAAATAATACAAGAGTATCAGAAGAAACTAATAGACTCAATTAATTGACAAGTATACACATTTATATTTGAAAGAACTAACTAGGCTTTGAAGACGAATTGGCCAGCGACATTTTTGGGAGAAAAATCTATCGTTTTGTAATCACCGTCTTAAAATGAGTCATATTTTAACAGATAAAGATTTAAGCTTCTACAGTTTCTAAAGATTCTGAAATTTAAACGTAACACGACTTCACATTTGATATGCGAAATATATATTCAAAAAATTGAGTTTACAGCATAAATAAATTCAACTTTAAATTTTCACTGTGATGAATTTTAACGGTAAACTCAACTTTTATAAGCTTTACCAAACAAACACTTAGTAATTAAGGGGGAATTCGATATGTCACTTTTATACTTCATTCACAAAGGGTTTCTTCTCAGTCTTAGAAGCAAAAGAATGTAAAAGATGACTTTCGTTTTTGGAAAAAAGGAATATATTAGGAAGAGAATTAAGGAATAGTCTAATGCACTAAGCTAAATTAGTTACCCTAGTTTCAAAGATGTATCAGAGCAATCATCCTCCGGAGGTGGGCCGCTACTGCAGCTGCAGACATTGGTGACAGATTCACAAGACTGGCCTTGGCCTTCTTCAATGTTACTTCCATTATTATCAAACCCTCCAAGTAGAGGCCTCTCCCCTAATGAAATTATCACCATCTGTAGAAAGAGAAAAAAACACGTAATCGCGAGCCATTAATCAATAATGTATATTCCCTCCGTTTCAAAATTAAAATACATTAAAAAAATATATTTTTTAAAAAATAAAAGTTTTATAATTTTTGTTTAAAGGGAAAGTTTTCATCTATATTAATAGCAAAATGATGATTAAAAATATTTTTGTTGAGTGTTTTTATCTATATTAATATCAAAATGATAATTAAAAACGTTTTGATGTTTTATGTTACTAAAACAAAAGCTCATCATCTAATTTTAAAACGTATGTACGAAAAAAAAATAACTATTTCTAATTTTGATATGTATGTAGTATATATTATACGAGACAACGAGCGCAGTCCTTATTTTGCTATGATCCTTCTTGCATATGATAGCCAATGCAAGATGGATCAATAACAAAAAAATGCACAACTCTCACCTTCAGTAAGCCTATATGTGTGTGTGTTGAAGTCTGGTCTAAAATGGGCTATGGTCCAAGACACCACTCGGCCCTAACCTAAGCTCAGGACTGACTAGCAACGAACATACCGATCGACAACGGACTTATTACCCTAAAGGCAATTACATTTATTATACATATCGTAATCCGTTATATTTTTGAATTAGGCTAAATTTACACGTGTTTATACGCCTATGATCCAATACGAATTTTACAAATCTAATAGGGTATTACCTCTCTCATTAATTACCTAGCTTGATCCTCAAGCTAGGTACTCCTATATAAACCCCTTCACATTCGGTGTTCAGTAAATTATTCATACACTCACACACATACATAGAACAACTTTGTTGATGTCTTTACTATCTTTGGTACTGACTTAAGTATCAGAGGATGGTAACAAGGCCGTAACCCCTTATGTTGCCAATGTTTCAATTATCAAGAATCCTAGTTCTACAATAATATTGACAATTAACACAGGTAGGCAGTCTCAGCAAAGTCATGGTCACTTTAAAAACAACCATAGTTAGTCTCAACCAAGTCCTAGTCACTCTCAATGTTCCACCAGCCATACCCAAGTAGCTAGTGTAGCACTAACCTATCTAGATGACCAGTTCCATGATGGTCGCACAACCTCCCAAAGTGGTAGAAGCCACCCATCCAAAGGTGATACTGTAATACGAAAAACTCATACTGATGTTGTTGATTCTCAACGACGGCCACAATCCCACCAACGGCGCCCCAAGGCATCTCACTCTAGGGGAGTCGAGGGATTTGATGATGCTCGGGTTATCCTTGAAGCTTGAGAGCAAGAAACACTTTCTAAATTGTTGGAGCAACAATATGATGTTGAAAAACAAATAGCTGAGATCTAAAGCAAGCGCACAAGTTAGACCAAGGCTAACAATCACCCTCGGTCCAAAGAACACTTGGATCCCATCTCCAGTATTCCAGTCACCCACGTGATCAACGTAGTAAGTTGTTCACCGAATTCTCAGGCCCAACATACCGAGGACGATGATGTCAAGAAGAAACTAGATGAGGTTGAAAGATTTTGCAGAGATAGAGGAATGATCCCCTAATAGTTATCCTCCTCTTGTTTATTCACTCACGAGATTGAGAATGTGGCTAAACGTAGGGAGTATCGCTGGTTCTCGGTCGCAGGAGGCAATGAGATCTAGCAGCAGAGTGGTGGCTCCACCGAGGGACTTGCCCGACGATGAGGCGAGTCCTAGTGAAGTGGACGGCAGAGAAACCCGATCAAAAGATAGGTCTAGTGATGAGGTTGATGACATCGGGGGGCAGGTGAACTATAGAGACTGGGTCTGCCGCCTAGATTGTAACATGGAAAGTACTCTAACTTCTCGCCGGCTAGCGACAAGTAGGGAGGAGTATATGATCTCGAAGGATTACAAGGTTAGGCTCCTGAGGGATGGAGAGTACATGCATAGCAGATCGGACGGACTCTAGGTAGCATTTAGTGAACACCATCTGAAAGGGGGCTTAGGTTTCCGCTACATCCCTTCATTTTTGACATCCCGACCTTGTTGGGAGTTGGTCTTAGCCAGCTGACTCCCAACTCATATGTACAGATCATGGGCTTCTTAACCTATTGCCACCACATGAGTGTGGAGGCCCGTGCGGACTACTTCTGGCATACTTTCTCGATCGCCCAATCGGAGGCCTCCTTCTGGTCAATCAACAAGAAACCGGGAAGGCTGAAGTGGATCGCCCCAGCGTCGAAGCACAAGAAGTGGAGGTCGGAGTGGTTATTCATCGTGATGCTTGATCTGCTGGCCTTGCCCGAGTGAAGAAGGCCGTGTAAGACGGTTTACCACTCATCGGTGCAGTTGAGCGGGGCGCAGCTGGAGGAGTACAATGCGTTCGCCATGATGGGCAAGGCGGGGAGCCCCTACCCGTACACCATGACAAGGTTAGGCTCCTGAGGGATGGAAAGTACATGCATAGCAGATCGGATGAACTCTGGGTAGGATTTAGTGAACACCGTCGGAAGGGGGGCTTAGGTTTCCGCTACACCTTTCATTTTTGACATCCCGACCTTGTTGGGAGTTGGTATTGGCCAGCTGACTCCCAACTCGTATGTGCAGATCATGGGCTTCTTAGCCTAGTGCCACCACATGAGTGTGGAGGCCGTGCGGACTACTTTTGGAAAACGTTCTCGATCGCCCAATTGGAGGCCTCCTTCTGGTCAATCAACATGAAACCGGGAAGGCCAAAGTAGATCGCCCCAGCGTCGAAGCATAAGAAGTGGAGGTTGGAGTGATTATTCATCGCGAGGCTTGATCTGCTGGCCTTGCCCGAGTGAGGAAAGTCGTGTAAGACGGTGTACAACTCGTCAGTGTAGTTGAGCGGGGCGCAACTGGAGGAGTACAATGCGTTCGCCATGATGTGCAAGGCTGGGAGCCCTTAGTCGTACACCGTGACACGGGACAGTTCTTGGCTAATAGGGCATGAATGTAGGTTTAGAGTTCTTTTGCTTGTGTATTTTGTCTTTTCGACTAATTTAGTTACCTGACTCCGTCCATGTTTTTTGCAGGTATCCACGAAGATATGATCGCCTTGCCCAAGAAGATGGTGATGGAGGAGAAGGCTAAGCGAGCGGCTGCTGGGCAGACTACTTAGGCTGGCCCAGACCAGCCGAGCTCAGCTGTTGGTGGCCAGGCTGCCCCATCTGGTGGGGTGGTGATAGGGCTGAAGCCGGCTCGCAAGACTTCCTCCGCTGATGGTCCTACTCAAGTGACGGGGTCGGCTACTTTCGGATAAAGGAAGGCAAACAAAAGGAAGGTCGTGGCAGATAAAGGGAAGGCCGTGGTAGCCTCAACAGAAAAGGGTCATGCGAAGAAAAGGCCTACTGGGGATCAGGGCCGTGTGGATTCCCAGAAGAGGTCGAGGGCCGCTAATGAGGCCAGCTTGGTGAACGTCTGGTCGATGCCTACTAGGAGCACTGTACTTGATACTAACTGTGGGAAGGCTGCTATCTGGGCCTTTTTGAGGAATCTACCTCTGGATGGGGACCGAGCAGAAATAGGCTCGGTCACTTATCCCGAGTCTACTTTGAATGTTGCCTTCTGGATAGTGTAGGTATTATACTTGTTTTTCTCCGTGTTTTAGAACACTTATTGTTTTTTCTGACTGTTTGGTGTGTTGTTGTAAGTAATGAACTGAATGATGAGCTCCATAAAGGGTGCCAACCTCACAGTGGAGACCGCGAGTGAGGCCACTCGGGAGATTATGGGCCTGAAGCAACAGCTGAAAGAGGCTAAGGAGGGCATTGCTAAGGCTGCTGAGAAGGCGGAGGAGGCCTCAAGGAGGGAGAGGTAGATCTCCCAGAAGCTGGAAGCTGTCGGGGTAACGGCCATGGAGGCGGAGGCTACCGTGGTGTCCCTCAACAGGCAGCTCGAGGCTGAGCAAAATGCTTAGAAGGGCATGGAGGCCAGCTATAAGAATGAGTTAGAGTTAGCCTTCACGAGGGCGGAGAAGGCATCGAAGGAGTTCAAGGGCTTAGCCGATTGTAAGGTGATGATCCTTGAGGCCTCCGCCGGTCAGTTCCTGTAGGACTTCGAACGAGCAGTCCATTGGGGTGCTAGAAAGGGCCTCGATATAAAGGAGGTCATGGACTTTCTGGTGGATCCGTAGGCTATTGATTCTGAGCACGATGATGAGCCGATCATCGAGCAGCATGTAAGGGAAGCTACCGAGGAGCCTACTGGGACGCCTCTAGAGGAAGGGGAGTTGCCTGATGCACATTTGGCTAGGAAGCACGTCTAGCAAAGTATTTGTCATACTTTTCAACATTAACTCCAAAAATATCAACCTTGGTGGAAGTTGTGATGACATATGCTTGGGTCAGGCCGCTGACTAGAAGTTGACGAGCAATTTCCGCCGGCCTCGAGCAAGGCGATTCAGATGCCTACAAGGTCGGGTTATGGAAAATTAAGATAGAGGTGCCTTGTAAAGCGATGAACCTTCTATGTAAATAGAAGTTTTATAATTCTTTTGAATTGTTAATAAAATTTAAATTTGAATTCCATTGTAATTCTTTTGAATTGTTAATAAAATCTTAATTTGAATTCCATTGTTTTATTTATGTTTGGATGAACGATGAATGCCTTTTGACTGCGAATGGTTAAAACTAAAAAATTTTACCAAGTCTTGAGCTCGATATTTAAATAAGACTTAACTCTTTCAAACGGAGTCCGATCGATAACTTATAATTAATCTTGACAAAATTTACTAATGTAAACAACTCAGGGCTTTGATAAAGATTGATAGCATATGGTAAAATCCGCCAAGTGTAAACAGTTTGGAATTTTGACAAAATAATTTAACAAATGTTTCCCGGGTGAATGAAAGAGTAAGTTTGTTTTTGAAATACTGGTCGGACATCTGAGTCCTGATTTTGAATTAAATTGGGCTATTTAATTAAGCCGTAATAACCCGGGCGGCTATCCGTAGTATGCCCCCCAGTTTGACCATGTTATGGTTTATTTTAGGTATAATGAAACTTTAGGAGTGACTGTGGGAGTAGTGTCGAGTTGAGAGTTGAAATTGCCTCCCAGACCGGGCGGATGGCTCCAATTGGGGTTAAGCATGCATTGTGATTATGTATACTTGTGCACCCATGCCGAGTGTTTGAGGCACGTGGGTGGGAAGTGAAACATAAGCGTGATTAGTTTACGTGTGCCCCTTGGACCAAGTGTATTTGGCCGCACGAATGAGGCATATAAGTGAAACGTAAGCATGGTTAGTTTACTCGTACCCTTTCGACTGAGTGTATTCGGCCGTGCGGATGAGACGTATAAGTGAAACGTAAGCATGAGTCATTTGGCTGTGTTCAAAGACATTTTAATTTGCAAGAAAGTTTGTCGTATGTGGGCAAGCAAACTGTTACAATGCATGGTCGTGCAATAAAAATTATCCAACCGAAAAAGTTTGTCGGATGCAAGCCAACTGTTAATGCATGGTCGTGCGATGAAAATTGCCCGACCGAAAATACTTATGGGTAATACTTGAGGTGGATGTCATGCCATGAGTTTTTGTTCATAGTCGTTCGTGTCTTTAAGGGAGTATGTGCCCGTGCAGAGAACTGCTGAGACTAGGTAGGGGTCTTCCCAGTTCGGATGTAATTTGCCCTACTTGGTCGACCTGCTGAGATCGATTGTTATTTTCCTGTCGGGCAGCCCAAGGGTGAGCCCAACTTCATCTACGACTTGCTGTCATTCGGGGGCCATGTTCTTTCCCTTTTGTCTCACCGGTTTATGTCAAGGATCAACACTTAGCTTATGAACTATTTTTTTGTTAATTCCCAACATTTCATCGGGAGTGCAAGTAAATACATCAGCGCATTCCCACACCAAGTTGATGAGGGCAAGTCAGAGCTCAACGGATAGCCCAAGATCGATTATTATTTTCCGGTCGAGTCGCCCAAGGGTGAGCTCAACTTCATCTACGACTTGCTATTATTTGGGGGCCATATTCCTTCACTTTTATCTCACCCGTTTATGTCGGAGATCAACACTTACCTTATGAATTGCTATGTTTTCATCAATCCCCAACATTTCATCGAGAGTGCAAACGAAGACGTCAGCTCATTCCTAGACCAAGTTGATGAGGGCGAGTAAGAGCTCACCAAGTAGCTCAAGATCGATTGTTATTTTTCGGTTGGGCCGCCCAGGAGTGAGCTCCACTTCTTTCGTGTCGTCGACAGGATAAGTGATCTACTGGCTATAGGTTTTGCTAAAAGGCACAACTTGCAAAGTCATCACCTTGTTTGCTTCAGACGAGCCGCGCACTTCAGAAGTGGATGGGACTTCTTTGGCTTTAGCGGTCTTTGCTTGGGTGGAAACCGGGTGACTGGACATAGCAATTTCAGGAGATGAATTGGTCACCTCGGCTTTCACCGATGCCGTAGTATGTTGGAAACTTTCATCTTCAGGTGTGGGATCGAAACCATAGCTTAGAGCTTGCTCAGTGTGGCCTGGCCTATGATAGCGTTCAAAGAGCTTTCCACCCTTAGGACATAGTACTTAACCAGGACAGTCATCTGGAGGGGAAAAGTTCCGAAAGTGGCAGGGACAAAAATCATGCCGAACACATGGACCAGGTTGTTTCGACCCCGTAGATGGTTAGAGTCTCCGGAAGTTATATGCTCATGATGGAGTGGTCCATTTGAGCATAGGTCGAGTAGTATAGGATGTCACTTGACACTTTGGTGTCCACCAGAGTCCGCTTGACGTTGTATGGGCCAATTCGGGCATCTATGACAATGGCATCATCGTGGGGATGGTGCACACTATCATAATCGGCATTAGAGAAGGTGATTAGCAGAGCAGAAGAGGTCTTCATCTGTTTAGCGGGGGAGTTGATGTTGTAGATGCTCTTCTCGTAGTTCTTCCGTGTAGAGTTGGATAACCCGCATGCACTCGAGTCGCATAAATCACGTGGATTGTGGGGACTAGGGGCGAGGCCATAATCTAAGCTGGGGTTTGAGGGGCTACCACGAAGTGCAGTATTTGGCCCTCTTGCACTCTCTGCTTGAGGAAATCCATGAGGGAGTAGCACTCGAGTCGCATAAATCATATGTCCCGTTTGTTTTCTGGGACGTTCATCTTCTTGGGTGCTCTGAACCAAGCTTCATTTCTGATGGCCGTTAAGATGGTGGGCAGACCATATTGAGCAGGATGTAACCCTTAGCTTGGTTCCTCCTAGGCTGCTTGGGTTCTCGGGGAGAGTTAGGCTCGTTCTTCTTGTAGTTTTCCTGACTTTGTTTGGGTCGTGGTTCCTTCGTTGGCTTGGAGTTAGTGTGGGCCACGTGGTATGGGTTGTAGTCACCAAACTCGTTCTCGATCCTGATTTGCACATCCGTCTGGCGTAGGATGTCATAAACGTCAGATAGGGGTTAGCTAATTAGGTCGGCCAGGAGGGTACGGGATTTTTATCGGTGGAGTCCAACTCATAAGAACATCTCAGCCTACTTTCGGTCTAGTTGGGCGACTTGGACCATTGTACTCTTGAAGCGGGTTATGAATTCCTTGAAAAACTCATTGTCCCTCTGAATGACTCCTGCGAGAACCGGTGTTCGTAACAGTTCATAGGCACTGCCGCTAAAATGCTATTGGAACTTTTCTTTCAGTTCGTCAAAGTTGCCGACAGTCCTATGTGGTAGGTTTTTAATGAACTGCACCACCGCTCCCGTTAAAGTGGTTATAAACATTGTGTAGAGGATGGGAAACTTGTGCCTGTCATACAATGGTAGGCTAGGGGGAAGTTCAAGGTGAACTTTCTTCGCCCTTTCCTCGATTTCTCGGGTGAAAGGGCAGGTTGACTCCCGTTGCTTTGGCATAAGTCCCCGATCGGCCAATATTTTCTTGAAGGAATCAATCCTTTTTGTACTCCTCCAGTTCCCTCTGCTCGAGTCTTTCGAGTGACCGAGAGCGGGCTTGCTTGTTTTGATGTGAGTGTTGTGGCAACCGGTGTCAAGACTCAACTATCGAGGAAGGATGGTGTGTAAGAGAGCGAGGTCACTCAAGTTGGCCGTCGGTCTAAAAAGACCGATCGTCCTCCATGACGCGTTTTCCCCATAGTTTCTCGAGGGCGATGTTGTGCTAGTCCTGGAGCAACTTTTCAAGCATCTCGTTCTCGCAGGACTTGAGGAGATCTCAAGCATCTTGGTGCCCTTCGACTTCCCTCGGTCGTCATTTCTGCTCGCGTCTCCTTTGCGTACAGGAGAAATGTTGGGAGCCGACCATAGTTGCCTTATAGGTGCTTTTTCCTTAGTTGACTTGGACATCAAACTGTTTGTTTAGGGGTTTGGGAATCATCGTATGTGTTCTAGTGCCTAACATACCTAGTAGCCGGGTGCAGGGTTTGCGCCACTTTGATGGGCTGACGACATGTGAGCTCAAAAGGTTTAGCATGGAGATCGATCGTGTCTGACAGAGATACCCCTCCTTTTAGCGCCAATTGTTGAGACCAACTCAATGGTTGACCAAGTCCAAACTTCGCCTTTAGCTCAGAACGTATCAGCTAAAGTGAATTCACCTGAAACATGGGCAACACGAGGGGTTTGTTTTCTCGTTCCATTCTCCGATACTTAAGTTAACAAAGAGATTAAGGTGATAACCAAAGAATTAAGATGGAGAGGGGAAGAATTACCGTGTGTTTTAAGAGTGTATTTGGGCAGAGTTTTGGCTCTTTTATTTTGCAACGGGATCCCCATCTTTGTGCAAATGAGGTAGTGTTTGTAAAATTTACCTCAACCCGATAAAGTAGGCATGATGTGCCTTCTTTGAGTTGATAGGGCTGTTAGGGTCAGGCAGCTGATTGGACACTGTTTTGGAACTTGTTTATGGCATTTGGGCCGCTGGACCTGGAATAGGCTGAGTGTGGCCCAATCGATGGTATGGATTGGGCCCACTAGTTGGGAATGCCTAGTCCCAAGGCGCATAGTTTGAAAGTCCTTAACGGTATTGGTCTGACAGGACAGAGATGGATTCAATCTCCTTCCGAGGGCCGAGAGCCGAGATCGATCCTTTTTGGGCGAGACGGGTCGCCAAGATTTAAAAATGGCCGGTCGCCTAAGTTGCCACATTACCCTAATTAGGACTAAGGTGAAAACTTTAATCCTAATTCGGAACGATCTCCATCACTATTCTTCCTATGAGAAGGTGGACTACAACATCAAGAAAGCTAACCTTATAAAGATGGTACTCATTTATGTAATTGAGAACAATCATGTACTTTGGAGTCATCACACTGCCCATAACCTAGGTCACCATCCCGGTTCAATACTATATATTTAGGGTCAAGAGTTCTCTTAATGTAATTGTCAGTTAAACCAAAATAACAAAACTCTGAGCCTCATGGATGCATTCTCCGACTACAATCAAATTGGAATGTGGGAGCCTGAGCTGGCAAAAATAGCTTTCATTACACATCGAGGCATTTATGCCTACAAAGTGATGCCCTTCAGCCTAAAAAATGAAAAGGCAACTTCTGACATTTTGTCAACAAAGTTCTTGCCTTTTAGATTCAGAGAAACATGGAAGTATGCATTGATGATATGATCGTCAAGAGCAAACAAAAGCCCAATCATATCCACAACCTAAAGGAGTGCTTCGACAATGTCCATCCCTATAATATGAAACTCAACCCGAGCAAGTATATTTTTGGAGTCCTAGCGGACAAGTTTCTTAGGTACATGGTCAGTGAGTGAAATATCAAAGCTAACCTATAAAAAATTAAGGTCATCATCATCAAGACACCTCCAAAGTCTATCAAAAAGCTCTAACACTTAACCAATTCAGTTAGATGGATGCCCTTTGCTGTTTCATTACATGCTCAGTATAACTATGTTTGCCTTTCTTTAACGCCTTAAAAGTAAGCAAGAATTTCATATGGACATATGAGTGCCGGAAAGCCTATGAGGAAATCAAAATATACCTCTCGTCATCTTTATTACTTTCCCATGCACTCGTAAGGAGGATATGTACATCTACCTAGCAATAAGTTCCCAAACGGTCGGTGTTGTCTTGATCCCAGAGGAACTGGGGTAACAACACCCAATATACTTTTGTTAGCCAAGCACTCAAAAATCTAGAATAACCTTGACAAATTTACCTTTGTATGGTAAAGGCTTCTCAATAAGTACAATTGTACTTCCAAGGTTGCACAATTATTGTCCTCACCGATTAACCCTTGAGAAAGATACTCCACAAGCTTGAGCCCTGGAAGACATTAGTAGATGGGTAGATAAAGCTTGGACAATTTGACATCAAATATCTTACCTGGAAGGCAATGAAATGATAGATTCTAGTAGATTTTGTGGTCAAGTATGTTTTTTCGGATACTCAACAAGAGACTGAGCTAAACTCGGATTTCTCCGATCCTAACCCTAAACCCATTCAATCACCATAATTCTGGAAACTATATGTCAATGGTTCCTCCAAATCATCTATGTACAAGGTTGGCATAATTACCATCATCCCTAATGGATTCAAGGTCCAATAGGCTCTTCGTTTTACTTTCTTGTTCTCTAACAAAAAGACCACATAAGAAGCACTAATGGCTAAGTTAAAACTAGCTCTCTTAGTGTTAAGGATGTCAAGATCTTCAGCGACTCGTCCTTAGTCATACAACAAGTGCAGGGGGAATATCACATAATAGAGCCAAGAATGGTCAAATATCTTGCCAAAGCTCGCAAACTGATGAGGTAATTCCAACCATACACCATCAATGTTATCTTGCAAGCAGGCAACAAAGTAGCAAATGCATTCTCCAAGATGGCTACCTCTAGTCAGTCCACTCTTGACAGGACAATCCACCTAAATACCCTCTATAATTCAAGCATCTAAAGAAGATGAAGTTATTCTCGAGGAATTATCAAATAACTGGAAGGCCCTTATTATCAACTATATTAACAGGATTCTACCCTAAGATCAAGCTAAGGTTTGCCACCTTATTTATGAGATGACCTCCTTCACTCTAATCGACAAATCCCTCTTCAAACAATCATTAAGCTCACAACTTATTCTCTGTGCTAGTCCAGCCAACACAACAAAAATCTAAGATGTAAGTGAAGGTTTTTATAGAAGTCATATTGAGAGAAAGGCCATTGTAATTTAAATTACCTATTGTAGTACTATTAGCCCACTCTCTCTTGAGACACCACAATTATGTGCAAAATGAAAACAATGTAGAGTCCTACACCCATGATCTAAATAAATGCCTGAGGAGCTCTTTTTTGACCTCAAACTAATTCCATTTGTAGTCTAGGATACCAAGACCATTCCCTCGGGCACTTGGGAGATTATAATATGTCATGGTTACTGTGGATTACATTACCAAATTAGTGAAAGCCAATGCACTAACCACCATGACATCCATGAACATCCAACAATTCTTCAAAGAGCATGCGATCATGCGCTTCAAAATTCCACAGTTGCTCATCTTTGACAATAGCACCCAATTCGTGAATGAGGCATTCGAACCATACCTTGCTGACCTCGAGATCAAGAACTATTAAGCCATAGTCGAGCATCCTCAGGCGAATGATGGTTAAGTCAAAGTCATAAACAAAGTTCTCCAAAAAGACATTCGCAATCAATTTCAGGGAGCACAAGAGAATTGTTATAAGGAGCTCTGACTGGTTCTCTGAGAATACCATACCACTCTAGGGTCTACTACTAGCATAACACCTTTCAAGTTGACCTATGGGATTAACACGATAGTTTCAATTGAAAAAAAAGTACTCACTTATAAGGTACTCCAATTTGATGAAATAGGTAATAAGGAAGACATCTAACTCAACCTAAACTTCTTAAACGAGGCTTGGAATGTCGCTGTCCGTCGATTGACACATTAAAAGCATCATACATCCAAGTACTACAATGCTAAGTTAAAAACCAAGTGGTTTAAAGTTGGGGACTTTGTACTCCGAGCAACTATAACCTCTGAACCAAACCACTAAAAAAAAACTTGATCCCAATTGGGAAGGACCTTATTTCATCACTTTCGTACTTCGTCCGGGCAACTATTAACGTAAAACATCAACTTGAGCTTGAGCTCAAGCCTTGGCATTTACATTTCTATTAAAAGCATCGTCCTCTAACTCACCAGTTAATCCTAATCGAGAGAAATAAGGGAGTTGCATAGACTTATCTACCTCGAGAAGGACCTCTTATGCAACCTTTTCAACTTGTCTCAACACAGGATCAACAACCTCACCCACAGGAGCTTAATCCTCTGCATCGCCAACATCATATCCGTCATCACTAACTGAATTTATTTTCATATACACCTCGAGAGTCTTTTGGGTAGGCACTTCAATAGCAACTGTCGCTGCAAGTTGCGCAACCTGACAGGGGGAAACTGTGAGAACCCGAATAATTACAAAGGTTTTATTGATATTTAATTATTATTTACATAAATAAATTTATGTATTTTTTATCTTTGTATCTTTAAAACAATTGTTGTACTGAAAGATGAACCAGGGGCGACTTAAAAATTAGAGCATCGTTTGGAAAAACAGATAATATCGTTGAAATCGAAGCATGTCAAAATATATGAATAGAGTATAATATTGATATATATTTATTTTATTGATAATAAAATATTATTTTATAAAAATAATTATTTTGGCAAAAACCGAGGCAAAAAATAGCAAATTGTGTGCTTATTTTACCATGCTCCCAGATGCCGATTGGCCCTGACCCAGACTCAGGCCTAACTTAGCAACGAACATATAGACCTAGCAACTGCCTCATGCTGCCATAGAGGTAGTTACATTAATTACACATCTTAATCTACTATATTCTCGTATTAGGGTAAATATACACGTACTTGTATATCCTACAATCCAACACGAATTCTACAAACCTAATATAACACTGTCTTTCATTAAATTCCTAGCCTGAGCCTCAATTCTTATATAAACTCCTTCCTCTCCGGTGTTCAGTAAGTTATTCATGCATTAACATACATACATAAAACTACCTTCTTGGTGTCTTTACAGTTTTTCATACTGACTTAAGCACTAGAGAGAGAAACAAGGCCATAACCCCTTTGTGTTGCTTGTATTCCAAGTATCAAAAACCTTACTTTTCTAGGGCACAAGGCGATTAGAGCATAAACAATTATCACACACATCGAATATATATATATATATATATATATATATATATATATATATATACACGCGCACGCACACACCCCAACAAATATATATTCAAGGTATTTTTCTTTACTTTTTGTTTTAACTGCTGGTTCTCTTCCACCAAGTGTGCACCCTGCACATTTTATAGAGGAAGTTTAGAGAAACTAAATGAGCAAGAATGCAAACAAATATGGTAAATTTAATAAAGTTTTAATTCTACAAATTAGTGATTTTCACGATGCAGAAAAGACAATTGACATCTGTTTTCAGACCTTCTGTCGAAGATTGACAATCTCGTTCATAATTCTTTTACTCTGAGACAAATAAAAGTTCCACATGTTAACAATGTAGCTTGTGGTTGAACCAGTTCCTTATCAGAAAAAAGCCCAAAGGAAATGTATAATAGAACCTTTGCCTCATGCACATTTCGTAGTCCTGCTTCAACTGTTTTCTCCAAATTCTGCAGTTCCTCCATGTTTAGTCCGTGAAGCTCCTCACCTCTTATATGCCTAGTAATTTGGATGGCATATTGTAAAATAAGGATCAAGAAAAATAAGAATTATTTATTCCTAACTTAACTTCTCAAATATCATTCTGCATGTACCTCAGTTGATGATTCTTGTCAGCAAGCTCTTTGGTCAATTTGGCATGATCACCATTCTCAATCTAAAAGAGTCATGGCAATGGTTTCAGTTCAGTATTTTAATAAAAATTACTCAGGCTTGTTCCTTATTTTTTTTCTTTTCAATTTTTGTTTAACAGTTCTCAAAGAAATAAACTAAGTTGTCAAGACTTTCAGTTCTTAACAGTTCAATCTGGCGTGCATTAGAATAATTTTAGCATTAAAAAAATAGGACTTCTAGTTTTAAATTTATGCAGAAGCCAAGTAGAATCCTTTAAATTCTTTAACGTATACTTCTATATACTATGGAGTATAAGAAGATCAATTTTCAAACAATAAACTCACTCAAACTTCCACGGATAACTAATTAACAATAGTAAAACTTATACTTGACTAGTACGTAGTAATTATAATCAATCATATGAAAAAAAATTAACAAAAGTTACCTGGAGTACGGGAGGAGGAGGTTGGTCTTTTTCAAGGGTATCCATGTGCAGCTTCTGCTTTTCAAGTATATGCCCCATGCCACTTCACAGTATAAAAGATAAAAGACTAAATAAATTATTTGGAATGATGTCCCAAAGTCAGCAACACTTTATTTTGGAGTTTATTATTATGACCTCCAAGTAAGTAACAGAGATGATTCGTAACATTTAAGTTGAAAATGCGGATGGGAATGGAATGCTTGAACACCTATCTTAAGATAAATAAACATTCACTACCTATTCTAATATTTTTTTCATTTTCAACTGAAAATTTAGAGCTAACAATACATTTTAATCCAACAAACTATTTCTTATTTTATGCCATTCCTTTTTTCGGAAGGAATAAAAATCAAACTCAACATAAGTGTTTTTCAAGGGTTATTTGTCTTAGATACTGGTAAAGCTAAAGAGGCTTTATAGTATTCTTTCTAAAGTATTGAAGCAATTAACTCAAAACTAATTGACAATAAGTGGAGTAACCTCTCAGGTTATATATTAAGCCGCTTCTTTTGAAATATTTTATCTCAACACGAAACAAGTAAAAACACAAAATATTGATCAATCTCCAAATGAAAAAATCAAATGATTAAGCTCACTGGATTTCTCTAGCAAGTGATGGGTACCCCTCAACAATCCAATCCATGAGCCCCAAGAAGTTTACAATTGAGTATATCCAGAAGCACTATTACAAACTGTGAAGAGGCATGAGAAAGGGAGGGCAGGTTGTATAAAGATGACATAAAAATGAAACCAAAACATGATCCACATATCCAGAAAATTTCTAGCTTGAAACCATCAACTTTAAAACTACTAGTTTGGTTAGTTTCTAGCATGTATCCATAGCTACAAGTATTAATATATTCCAAATGTGATATTAACAAATCAAACATATATGACTATTTTTTAGGACTTCTAAAGAAGTAACTCTATACTAGTATATAAGCGTGCTAAATATAGCTTACAAGTTGTTAAACCAGTCAATCCTTCCATAAGCATGACTATAAATCCTTGGACTTCTTCATCCAGGCATGGGTCGCAATACGGATGATTAACCTCATCCTGCTAACAATTCCTTTGTCACTAACTTCTCTCAAATATGATACTTTTTTTTTTATTATGTTTTTTTTCGAGTTGCCAATTAGTTCAATATCTAACATTCTATTAATTAAGAAATAATAATTGGTCATCCAGGTTTTGATACATCTAATACACATGAAATGAGATGGAAGTACATGCACTTGCAATCAATCAAATAGTAAATGTCTTTATAATGTATGTTTTTAGAACATTTGGAAAAATCACAGCTGCAGAAGAATACTAGGATTATATTTAATCTGTGACCTAACTAGAGGGTAACCTCCTCTAGTTTGTTCAGTGGCGAAACCAGGAATTCTAGCAAGTGTGGTCAATATTTAGATTATTATATTAAAAAAATAATTATTAAAAATAAATAACAAAATTAAATTACGAAAACGAGCAATTTAATTTTTGGGATGAACATAGTCACAAAGGCATAGACATATTCATATAGAGTAGATAGGAATATGAGCAAGAGAGAGTTGACGTTTGTTTTGAGGCTGTGTTGGTCCTAAAAAAAATTATGTGTCAAATATCAGTTTGGTACCTTAAAGAATGTATGCATTATATATTCTCTACAACCTAATTTATACTCCTTCCATACCATAAAAACTAGTTTGTTTGAATTTTTTTTTTTGTTCAAAATGATTAGTTTTAGAATTAATAATTAATTTTATATACACTTAAGGATTCTAACAAACAAACAATGGATCTAGTTGTAAATTTGATGTAGTTTCTTATGGTTGTAGTCTCATTGTCTATATACTTGTACAATAATATTACATTTAAGTATTCTAACAAACAATGGATCTAGTTGTAAATTTGATGTAGTTTTGTTATGATTATAGCCTCATTGCCTATATAATTATACAATAATATATTGTAATTTTAAATCAAAAAAAAAATCAATTTGACCAAAAAAAGTCAAACAAGTCAATTTTTATGGGACGTAGGAGTGTGTCCTAATTAGGGAATGCAAGTTTTAAAAAATAAAATATTCACCCTTGCGTTCTCATAAAGTGAGAACCAACGAGAATAGTTTGTTAGATGTAGTAGAGAAAGAGAGACAATTTGGTAAATGTAAATTAATTTCATACTTTTAAAGTTTGATTATTCCAATGAAAAGTTAGCTAATTAAATATGGGTAGTGTTAGAAAAATATGATAAAAATTATTACTCCCTCAGTACTATTTTATTTGTCCTAATTTCCCTTTTAGTTTATCCCAATCTCTTTGTCACTTTAATTTAATGTACTATTTTTGCCACATTTTTCTAGTTCAACTTATATTTAATTAGTCAACTCTCTTACTGAAACTATAACACTCTAAAAATATAAAACTCATTACTATCATCAAGCTTTCTCTCTCATTCCACTACATATAACAAACTATTCTCATTGGTTGCAATAAGAAGAGTATTTTGTAGAAACTATTTTTTTTCTTAATGGACATATAATTCTCAATTAAGATAATTAAATTAGGACAGAGAGAGTACAATTAAAGAAAGTAACAAATAATTCAAAAAAAATTAAAAAGAAAAATAAGACGAATAAAATGGGACAGTGAAAGTAATACCTATACTTAATAATTTTTATAAAGAATTCAAGTGAGGTCAATTGACCTCGCTTGTCTTGCAATGGTTTCGCCCCTGAGTTTGTCTTGATGGCCCGCTTTATCAACTTATAAGCTTATTTCAGAAAAAATAAATTGTTTTGGAGTGCTTAACATAATTTTTTGCTAATAAACTATAAGTGGTGTACAACACCTTGATGCACATAATAATAAGTTGGTTATGAGGTATTTTTTCTATCTCTATAATTGTAGCAAAGATTTTCACTTTCCTTTTGTCTAATTATTTTCCCCCTTCTCCTTGTTTCAGGAGACAATGTTCATTAATGTTAGAATAAAAGAAAACAAAGGAAAGTAAAATTTTTGTGAGAAAGGAAATGAAGAGAGTTAAAAGGTTAAGAAGTAAAAATGGACATGAAATGAATGGAAATTTTATGTTTGTTATGTTTCAGGGTATCATAAAAATAATAAAATATTTTTATTAGGTAATATCATTTTCCTTCCAAATTCAAGGAAAAGTTCAAAAGAAAGTAGGGATTACTTTTCTTCCCATTCTCTTCTCTTCTCCTCTTTCTTCCATAAAACTCATGAACTTGAACAAGAGAAAAATATAAGTTGAAAATTATAAAAAGAATACTGCCCAAAAAAAAAAAATTTGTGAAAAGAAGCACACATTATGTACATAGGTCTATATATTTAATTTGGGATTTTTATGAAAATTTTATTTTGCTAATATATATATCTTGTTGGGACATCTCAATGTCAATCTTAGTTTTGATAATGACAAACATGCATGGACTAATACATTTGCGAGACGTCTCAGGAAATATATATATGACTTAATATGTATGAAGAACAACACATGAACACAAACAATTCAATGATACAAGAAATTCACGAACATGCAATCACAGGAAAATAAGAATTTATTTCTAAGATCTGATTCAAGAATTTGGAAGAGTTTGGAGATTGAAGACTAGAATTAGGACTAGTTCCTTTCATAAGAATTTTCATGTAAGTGATTTTTTCTATAGTCCAAAAGATGCAAGTTTGAAATAATATTTTTATTTATTTAGAAAATTATTTTTATTATATTTTTCATATTTATCTTTGAAATATATTTTTATCTTTTAGAAAAATAATATTATATCTTAAAATATATTATATGTGTCCTACAAATATTGTTTTCATTTCAAAAATATTTTATGGCCGTTATTGAAAGATTTTATGGCTGTTATAAAAATATTTTATCGCCGTTATGAAAAGCCGTTATGAAAAGATTTTATTGCCGTTATTAAAAGGTTTTATGGCTATTATTGAAAGATTTTATGGCCGTTATAAAAAGATTTTATGACTATTATTGAAAGATTTTATGGCTATTATAAAAATATTTTATGGTCGTTATTGAAAGATTTTATGGCCGTTATAAAAAGAATTTATGGTCGTTATGAAAAGATTTTATAGCCGTTATTAAAAGATTTTATGGCCGTTGAAAATATTTTCTTCAACCTATATAAACACATCATTTTTTCATTTCTAAACGAATCAATGAATCAAAGAGAGATCTTTTTTTAAGAGCCAATATTACTTTTTCTCTCTCTATATTTCTTCTCTCCACATATCATTTTCATAAATCTATTTGAGAGATCTTTCCAAATATCTTAGATCAATATTATCAAAAACTTGTATTCATTCGATCTAAGAAGCGAGCACAAATTTCTATTGGTGTATTTTGCTTCGCATAGAAGAACTCTTTTTCATCATTCAATCTTTGTAATCAAAGAAGTAATGTAAGGTTGAACTATTTGGATTCTTACGAAATAGAAGGTAGTCTCGTGTTCAAGAGAGGATTGCAAATATTCTGGGAATTGAGTCTTTGAATTCTTGAGGAAGAGAAGGTAATCTCTTGTCCAAAAAAGAATCACAAAGGTTCGAGTTAGAATTTGTTGAAGGTTTCTCCACTGATAAGGAGGTTTTAAGAATAGTAGATTCTTAGGAATCTCAAATTCGGAGAGGGGACTTAGGGACTAGACGTAGGAGATTAGCTATGAATCAGGCTAAATCGTTGTGTTATGCATGCTTGGTAATTTCCTTCTTTGTTTTATTTATTGTATGCTTTATTTCCTCATCTCAAATCAATTGATCATATAAATTGTCCATTAAAAAAAAATTTAAAACCATAAAAGAGTTAACAATCGATTCAACCCCCCTTCTAGATTGTTATTTTGCACCAATATATAGGGTGCTGTTTGGTACAACTTATTAGAAGTGATTATAATTTTTTAAAAGATATAATCACTTCAGAGTTCAGTTTATTTCAGCTTATTCAATAAGTTGCTTTTAGATTGTACAACCTGCTAAAGCGCATAATAATCACTCCTAAAAAGCTAAGTTTCATGAACTTATTCAATAATCTGATTATTAAATAATCTATAATATATTTTTAAATAAATTATACTAAACGAGCCATATATATATATATATATATATATGTGTGTGTGTGTGTGTGTGTGTGTTTTGTAGAGCTTATAATTAAAATCGAGATTATGAAAAAATTCATATTTAATAGGCTAAACAAATGTTCAAAAATCTAAATTTATGGTATAAATCCAATTATATGTTTCTGCTAAACTATATTTAAATGACAAACTCAATTTTTATAAAGTCTACCGAATGAACCCTATAGTGTAGAACAACATAAATACCTTGAGCTTGCATACTGGAAGAGCTTTCCCGTTGCCGAGAAAATGATGAGAGCAACATCAGCATCGCAAAGCACTGCAAGCTCTTCAGCTTTCTTGAGAATCCCTTTTCTTCTCTTCGAAAAGGTCACTTGCCTGGCCGCAATATTGTCGATCTTCTTTAACTTAGTCTTCGCTCCTTCCATTCCAATCCACCTCCCCATTAATTATTGCAACACAAACTATGCACATGTGTAGATTAGTTCAGATCAAATACATTTTTCCAATAAAACTGCACATAAAATGGCAAGTAACAGATGTATATAGGAACAAAACTAGGTTTTTTTTCTTTCTATTTCTTGTACAGATTTGAAAGAACCCTAAAGAAAGTTAACCTAACGAGTTCAGATCTGGTTGAAGACCCTATTTAATTGTTATTCAGGAACATGATTTTTGCAGTTACTGTTTACCTTATTAGGATTTCGGAGGACAGATTTGGGTGCAGTAACTGTTGATCAAAGCTAGCCAAATAGAGAGAGAGTACGGGAGTCCTTGCAGCTGCGAGAAAGTCACGTTCTTTTTATGGCAAAAGTAGAGGCCACACGTTATACTTAAATAAAGAAGGTAAAATACCTGAATGTTGTTATGTACGAAACTAGGTCAGCGCTGATGACATCAATGGAAAGTAATAAATTTTTAAATAAGTTTTTTTTTTTTGTTGGTAAAACGATATGATTTTAAATCACAACATAATATAATTTTTAATATATAAAATACATAATTATATATTAATATTTTTTTCATAATTTATATTTAAAAATAAATTATTTTTAAAATACTTTTTTAATTATTTTTTAAAAAATTATAAGTACAATAGTATGTTTAACTTATTTGAGAAACCCAATTAATATATATGGTAATATATTTTTCTTTTTTTCTTATAACTTATAGCTTATTTAAGTTAACATATAAACTTTAAGATATTTTCAAATAAGTTATGCATGCAACTTACAACATCAACTTACAATTTATTTTTAAAAATAAATTATTTTTAGAGTAATTATTTTAGTTGATTTTAAAAAATTAAAACTTTAGTACAATAATATTTATAGTTTATTTTAAAAAGTCTCTCTCTCTCTCTCTCTCTCTCTCTCTCTCTCTCTATATATATATATATATATATATATATGTATTACTGTTTATCGCTTAATTATTTAAATTAAAAATAAAATTTAAACTGTTTTAAAATAAATTGTGACAAATATGATTCGTGGCTCCAATTTGGTAATGGGTTCGACCATTATCTTCTCACTCTTTCTCTCTAATTAAAAATTTTAGTTTCCAGCAAATAAAAGTTCAGATATGAGAAGTTTTTTCTTTTAGCCGTCCCCCTGGTCTTATTCTTGTTCACTATTTTGCGGTTAGTGTGGTATTAATATTTTCGGATTATAGGGGAATTTATTTTTTCGTTGAGGTGACTTTATTTTTTAATTGAATGTGAGAGGTCTTCATTGTATTTATGTGAAACTTGTTTTCCCCAATTTTGTGGGATTGATGGTAGATTTATGGCTTTTTTTTTTTTTGACGCTAGGGATTGACAATTTGGCCAACAACTTATTTCTTTGGTGATTTGGCTAAAGATTTTACTCAACAGATTGTTTCTTTTGCATTGAAGAGAAGATTCAATTAACACTATTGTTTTTTTTTTCCTTAGGAGATATGTTTTCATGTACTCCTGCCCGTTAAGCAAGGGTGTTAAATTAATTTTCTTAATAATTTTAATTCTTAAAGTACTTATAAAAATTAACTTACAATTATGAGAATTAATACTTTATAGTTTTTTTAATAAACAGAAATAAATAGTTCCCAATTTTATGGACAAAATTTCATAATAAATAAAATCACAAAAAAAGAGATAAAGTTACATAATTATCATTAATAGTTTAATATATTTAAATTTAAATATATTATATTCTTTCTAATTATTTAATATAATTGTAATTAGAGAGTACAAATTTGTGTGAGATATATTTAAATGTTTCGCAATGCATCATTTAATTTTTACATTAAGTCATGTTAATGCAATTTTAATAAATTGAAAAAACTAAACATTAAAGTATAAAAATAATATTATATCAAAAATTACAATATATTATGAAATTAAATGAATGATATTATTAAATAATAAGAATACAGGCCAAAAAACTTGCAATGTAGCGTCAAACAGACATGTGGAGATGACAAATAGGATCTTTTTGAAAGGTATAAAGAAAAGGCTCAAAAAAGCTAAAGGCCTAGGGGAAACGAGCTTCCTAAGGCCTTATGGGCTTATATAACTATGCCAATAAGCACTATAGGAGAAGCCCCGTTCAGGATGGCCTATCAGATTAAGGTTGTCATATCCATAGAAAATATCGATCTCATAACACCAAGTCTTATATTTTGTTGAGGTAATCAACAAAGAAGGGATAAAGCTTAACATCAACCTATTGGTCGACGTTTGGGACTAGGCAGTGCTCAAAAGGTAGACTATAAGTGAAGGACAACAATGTACTATTATTCTAAGCTCAAACAAACACTTTCATGTTGAAGATTTAGGTCTTAAAAGGGCAACAGATTCAACCCCAAAGAACTTGAAAATTTTTGATGCACCATAGGGGGTCCTTCGCTGGTGAAGGAAGTTTACTGTCCAAGAAAGTACAGACTAAAGTAAAGGAAAAAGAAGTTAGTAAAAAACTCGTGGCATGCCATCATGTAAAGAAAATACTATTAGTAGTCAATTTTATTGTCAGACCCGAAGTCTGAAGACAAATATTTAAGAATTTTTTAACAAAGTGTTGATGAACTGTTTATTTCATTATGATCTAATAAAGATTCTTATTCAATTAGTTGTTATTGTTTGTTTTTGCATCCTTTATCTTTAAAACTTAGTTTGGTTGCTCACTTGAAATTATATGCTTGTATAAACTATCGAAACTTGATTAAACATGAAATGGAATAAATTAAATAGTCAAAGAACTACAAATGAAACCTTTTACTAAAAACATTTATTGGCACCCTTTGTTAGACACTAAAAAAAGATTTTGGGGGGCTAATTTAAGTTTTGCAGAATAAAGCAATAATACAATCATCTATTCATGAAAATCATAATGATAAGATTATAAGGGAACAAACTGATTTTAAGCTATATTCCATCATTTACCCTTCATTCACTTTCCATGACCCTTGGGACTTAGAGAAAAGATTGGGAGCCAGATTAAGTCCTAGAATTTAAAAGAAAACTTTAGTTGTCATTTTTATCCTATTAACCTTCTCAACCTTAGCCATCCAAACCACTAGTAGAGTAGATGGCTAAGGAGAACACGGGATATACGTTAAAAAGAACCAACACCCATATAAATCAAAGACAAAATAACTTACAGATAAAGCAAAACATTTACATGGCTGGTCCCAGATAACAAAAACAACTAGTAGACACCTACAAAGGGAAGATTCCAAGAATCACATATTAAATGATTCCTCGGTCAAGGTTGGAAGATTTTTGGGGATGGCAGTAGTAGGCTCGAGCTTGATCACCTCATTAGCAACTTTGGCATTGCTTTCAAAAACGGTCAGAGAAACCATCTACAAGGGGTTTATGACATCATAAATAAGTTATTTGGCTTGCTCGGAGTTGGGTTTGAGCTCGTCAACCTCATCATCATTCTCCAAGCATACCTTAAGGACTCACATCTTGTGCTTGTCCTTTTGGATACAACGTCTAAACTTTGTAATGAATGGATCTACAATTGCCTCTTTGATGGCCTCTTGGAATTATGGCAAAGCCTTAAAATGAACAGTGGTAGCCTCGGCTACCTGCTTGTTTTATTAGTTGAGCTTTTGTAATTGGGCCTCAAACTTTCTATTGGTCTCATGAAGATGGGATACTATGGATCAAGCAACCAATGCCTCACCCTCCTTAGCTTCAAGCTCATCTGCCCGAGATTGTAGTTTCATCCTCTTCTCATTCAATTTACTCCTAGTCTACTCAACATCCTTTTGGCGCTTCTCCTCAACCTTCAATTTCTTAACCTTCTACTTGCAGTCATCCCGAACCTGCTTAAACTTATTCTTTAAGTCACTAAATTCAGCCTCGATCTTGCACCTAAAGGCGTTGAACCACCACATCTCTTACAAATGAAACATGGGAATCATAGGTCACTATAAGCAAAAAACACAGAATGTTAGTTAATTAAACAAAATGGCGACGATTATAGGCATTATTACTAAACAGGATGCCACCTTTGAGGCTCAAATTATCGAAGAGATGCTTGAATAATGGTCTAATCAACTGGTAGTTAAAACTTTCAAGTAGTTTCACAAGAATATCCATGTTGGATCGAGTAGGCTTAAAGACACTGTCAGTGTTGTACACTTCCAGGGCACCAATGTTTGCCTGGGTTAGGCTTCTTCAGCTCGGGAACTCCACTCTGGCCCGAAGCTCTTTTTCAGGTAACAGAGACCCACGGGTCTTCGCCACCACAACATCGAGATCTCAGGGGGAGGTAGATTAAACTAAGAGGAGGAGGTGATAGTGGTTGATTTCCATTTCGGACGAAATGAGAAGGAGTGACTGATGTGTAAAATGGGTGTCATCCATAAGGTCGTCCCCTAAAAGAATCTCAACATGCATGTTTGCCAAAGAGTGTTTAAGATCAAAGACCCCCTATAGCTTGGTCAGACTTGGACTTCTGTTTATCTTTGCAAAGTTTGAGCATCTCTTTTGAGCAAAGACTTGAAAATTAGAAAAATATGTGAGACATTAGTAAAGATAGTTCATATATGCAAATACAAGTATATCTATGAAAAATAAACGAGAAATAAAATGACTGACAGGTTATGCTAAGAAACCTACATCCGTTAGCCCAAAGCCATGCCTGATCTCATGGTCTTTTTTGTCCAATTCAAATTAGTCATATCTGGCCTTCTTGCTACAAGAAAGCCCCACAACTTCTTTCAACCTCTCCCTGCCCACTCTGGGGTAAAAAGCAGGTCATCGCTACAGATAAGGAACCACTCATGGTGTCATTCTTTGTTGTTGCAAGTCCATGTAAACCACTTCGACCTTTAGGCCCAAAGGACAATTATGTAGAATGGTCGCTCCTTGTGAATTGAGGCCTAAAAGGTCTCTTAAAAGTAATTTGTCGGGGGCTCTATCTTCCTCCTTTTGCACATGGTAAAGAATGAGTAAGATTCGACCTCATCGGGTACCCACTCCCTCTTCTCATCTTTCTCTTTCCCCTTTCATTTTCCTTCTCTACCTGGATTGAAGCCATTTAATCAGTTGGCTCTAGTCTCATCTTCAACTCCTTTCTAGCCATGGAGGTGAAGACATCAACTTTTGACTGAGAGGAGGAGGTCTGCTAGCTTAATAGGATCTAGACTTATGCCCTCATCTCTTAGATATAATTGAGAAGTATGGGGAATGGAAGCATTCTTGGTCCTTATTATACTTGGGATTTAAGACCAGAATATAAGTATCTTATGGATAAAATAAAAGGAAATGAAGAAAGAATCAGATGAAATTGAACAAGAAGACAAAGAATACTTATTGTGTTTCACACAAATAGGGTTCCTGCTAGAAGGTTGAATGATCATTGTTAGTGTTGGACGAAGTCCAAACTTAGACCGTGCAAGTGACAAGAAAAAAATAAGAAAAACTAAAAATAATGGGGTCTTATGTATTGTTGACATGGACAACCAAGATTAAGTAATCTCAGATCCAATGGTGCCTCCAAAATAACAAAATGATGTATGACATTAAATGAGGCTTACATAGGCATGTAAACAAGTTCAACGTGCCAGTGTGTTACGCCCAAAGGCTAAGAGTTATGCTAGAGTTTGAGGACCAAGCATGGACACTAAAATGTCTGGAACAAACAGAGTTCGACTTTGGCTTGACAAACCATGAAAATTAGTTTCATAAAAAAAGTTACATCAGTCAGGATAACTTTCTCTTCATCTCTGAGACCGAATGAATCTATGGAACATAGCTAAAATCGCATAGGATATTGGGAAATTATCATATGCCATCACGATAACAGTCTACACCTATCTCTTGCAAAATCAAAAAACCTAATGAACCCTCATTGAAACGTCTGCTCCCCTATGTCAACATTTAACAAAGAGGAACGTGGGGCAATGTTAAGGCCCGAACCCAAGTTAAGGTTAGACCTCATGGACTAATCCTCAAGTCGGGACCTGAAATGATTGCCAAACCTTAATAAGGTTCTAGAAGCAGACAAACTTGGATACCTAGGAATATCTCACCTAGATTATATCCTATGGATTCTGGGATAATTATTCCCAAAAGGATTAAGGCTAAAGACAAAGATGTTCCTAGGAGGAGTTTATCAAGGATAGCTCTGAAGGACTCCAAAATTATGTAACTACTAAAACGAACCCTTTGTAAACCCTAATATGTCCATAGCACTATAAGTATTATACATCACATACAATAACTGACATACTCAGGCCCATAATTATGTCGTTGTCATTCCATGATTATTTTTATACACCTGTACTTAAGCGTTGAAGGGGAAAAAGATGATAAACACCTTAGTCCCTTCATGCATGTAATTCTAAGATAGAGAAGTTCCCAAGATCACAACGATTAAGGTATGGACAAGAATTTGGTATCAATATGATTCTTATAATTAAGAAATTAGAGAAAGGAAAAATTAGACTGTGTTGTGACCACTTTGACCTTTAACCAAGTCCAAACCTCGTTTTCAGCTGGGCACACGTCAGCGGAAGCAAGTTCACCTGAAACATGGGTAATACGAGGGATTTTTTCCCTCGTTCCCCTCTCCGATACTTAAGTTAGTTGAGATTAAGGTGGTAATCTGAATATTAAGTAGGAGAGGGTGGGGTTTACCAGAGTATTTGAGTGTGGTTTTGAGAGAGTTTTGCTCTTGTGAGTTTGCTAGTATTTTTGCAGAGTATTGGCTCTTTTTTGTTTAGAGCGGGGATCCCCTCATTTGTGCAAATAAGGCAGTATTTATAGAGCTTGCCTTGGTCCGCAGTCCGATAAAATAGGCATGGTGCGCCTGCTATGAGTTGACAGCAGGTATGGTCCTTTGAGTTGATAGGGCTACAAGACTATGCAGCTGATTGGACACTGCCTGGGAACTTGTTTTATGGTCTTCGGGCTACTGAACCCGGACCAGGCAGGGCCAGGCCCGGTCGATGGGGCGGAGTGGATCCCCTACCTGGGAAGGCCTGGGCCGAATATGCATAGTTTGGGAGTTCCTGACGGCGATGGTCCGAGAGAAATGATGCAAGTACAAAACCCCTCAGAGGCCGATTGGCCGAGATTTGTGCTTTTTAAATGTCGAATGCCGGAGTCGATCTTTCTTTGGGCGAGGCGGGTCACCTAGCCTTGAGGATGGCCAATCGGATGATCTGCCACGCGAGCATTGAGCTGCCACGTGGGGTGCCACGTTGCCCTAATTAGGATCAAGGTGGAAACCCTAACCCTAATCAGACTGAATACTCAAGTACAACTTATGAAAAGGCTTTATTTGCACGATGGTTACGTTCCCACTGCTACAATATATAACATAATACATAAGAGTTCTATTAAATATGACTCTTATCCTAATCCAGTAACATGAAAATACATACCTATCAAAAGTTGTATTTATCTTAATTTATACCAACAACTATGTAACAACACAAGAGTAAGATAAGTATAAATTCTCTCTGATATCCCACTGCATCCAAATAAGTACTATACATCAATACCCCCGTCAAGTTGATCGTACGGTGAGCACTGTTAACTTGTTATATAAAAATTCAAAACGTGAATAGCTGTAAGATTTTATAAAAATATCAGCTAGTTGGTCATTAATGGAAATATACCGCACAACCAAGTCTTCTTATGCCAATTTTTCTATAACAAAATGAAGGTCCACTTCAATGTGTTTAATCGTGCATGAAATAGAAGATTTGCAGCCAAGTATGTGGCATTTATATTATCACACCAAATAGCATTAGGTTCTTGGAGAAATAACCCCAATTCACAAAAGAGGGACTACAACCCAATTAATTTAGCTATGATATCGGGTAAGGATTTATATTCTGCTTCAGTCGATGATCGTATGACAGTGTGTTGTTGTGAGAACCCGAATATTTGAGAATGATTTAATAAATAAAAATCTTCCTTTTTGATATTTCTTTAGTCGAATTATATTTCGCAATTACGTTTTGAAGAACGGAGTTAAAATAGTAATTTAATGCCAAAGGCATTTTAGTC